>JAHIAM010005114.1:0-58071 GCA_021605205.1 Aegilops longissima
AAACCAATGTTGGGCCTTGCTGAAAAGTCTTATTCAAAGCGAACTGTCAAGGGGTCCCATAAATCACCCGACCGTTAGGGACGCAAAAATCCGGGAACATAATACCGATATGACGGAAACTAGGGCGGCAAGAGTGGAACAAAACACTGCATAAGGCCGAGCCTTCCACCCTTTACCAAGTATATAGATGCATTAATTAAATAAGATATATTGTGATATCCCCATAAGTAAACATGCTCCAACAAGGAACAACATCTCCATGTTCCAACAAGGAACAAACTTCATCTTCACCTGCAACTAACAACGCTATAAGAGGGGCTGAGCAAAGCGGTAACATAGCCAAACAACGGTTTGCTAGGAAAAGGATGGTTAGGGGCTTGACATGGCAACATGGGAGGCATGATATAGCAAGTGGTAGGCATCGCAGCATAGGCATAGCAAAAGAGCGAGCATCTAGCAAGCAAAGATAGAAGTGATTTCGAGGGTATGGTCATCTTGCCTGAAATCCGCAAGGAAGAAGAACGAATCCATGAAGAAGACAAACGGACGAAGTCGAACGAATCCTCACAACTCCGAACGAACCAAGCTAACGAGAGAAACAAACCGAAACAAACAAACAACATAGTAAACACACAATCATAAACATGGCATGATGCACAAACAAATATGATGCATGACCGTTTAAATAGCATGGCATGGCAATATGCACAAACAATCCTACAAATTAAGTGGAGCTCAATATGCAACGAATTGCATATCGACGAAACTTCACAACATTTATTTAGTTCTCTCCCGATTAGGTACTCAACAATATTAAATGTTGTTAAACATGGCAAGAGGTGAAGCATAATTAAACTACCTATTCAGGCAAGTTTAAATGAGGCCGGAAACAACAACAACAATTCCGGAAAAATCCTCATATGCAATATTTCGAATTTGGAACAGATCTGACCTAAAGCATATTTTAGAGTTGTTAAACATGCAAAGTAATGCTACCCTGTTAAACTAGGCATTTTTCCACCCCATTTACATATATAATTTAATTAAATCCGAGTTACGGTTATTTAGTTATGAAATAAATCATTTTAGCATGGCATTTAAGCAAATTAATGCAAACAACAATTTTAAACATTTAAATGTTGTTATCATGATGCGGATGACAAGTGCAAGTTTATGCAATTTTATGAAAATGTTAACAAGAGCATTATGAAGCATTGTGTCACCGTGGTGGAAGAAAGGGGTGCCACGGCAACGAATCCGAAAATGGTGCCACGGCAACATATCGGTTCCGATAACTCGATTGAGATATCGGTACAAAGGAAAACGGACGGAAGCGAGTCATGCAAGATGGTGGGTGATCCCGATTCCGGTTCCCACGGAACGGTGGCATGGCAAAAGAGGGCATCGCAAGGATGATTCGATCACGGCGGTCGCCACGGGTTATACCTTCGAACGCTCAAACGGGACGGTTCGCCAGAGAGGGAAGTAGATGTTCTCGCGATGATCGCCGAGGGAAGTAGAGGAAGTAGGCGTTCACGTTCGTTTTCGAAGAGGTACTTGCGGGTCCGAATCCCTTCGGGGTTGTCGTGGTACTTGCGGTCTCGCGATGGTAGTCATACACGGCGTAGGGGAAGTAGACGTTCATGTTCGATGGTAGTGGTACATCTCGTCATCGGAAGTAGTGGTACACACGAAGGTAGTCGAACTTGACGGTTCCGTTACACAGGTCTTCGGCGACGGTAGTTGTACACGTTTTTTAGACGATCTTTGATGAAACATGGGTGTCGTGGTACTTGGCGATATCCGGATGATCTTGCGTCTTCATGTGTAGAGGTACTTGGCGGATTCGTGTAGTTGAACTTGACGAAACGGGTCTCCCAAAGACGCCGTGGTACTTGGCGCCCAATGTCTTCGGCGAGAGGTACTCGCAAAACCGAAATGGTCTTGACGATCCGGTGAGACGATGTGGTCCGGCGGTTCGGTCTTGGCGTCCGTGGGCGGCAGCAGCAACACGGAACGGGACGGAGACGCCGGGCGCCGATGGTGGTGGAGCAGGGCTTCACGTGGAACGGGACCGCCGGCGATGCCGATGGCCTCGCAGGCCTCGGTGCTCGAGGGGAGGCCGAGGGCGGCTGGACCCGCCGAGGCGGTGAACGGCGGCGCCATGGCGCCGGGCAGTGGTAGTGAGGCGACGAGGCAGGGGGCTGCAGCCCTCGGCGGCAAGGAAGCACCATGGAGGAGAGGACCTGGGCGGCGGGGCGGCGCATCAGGCATCCGACGGGCGGAGATCCGGCAGGCTCCGGCGGTCTCGGGCTCAAGGGACGCAGGGTCGCGAGGAGGTGGAGAGGCGCGACGGAGGATGAGACTGCAGGCAACCAGGGGCAGACAGGTGAGGGGGTGCACGGAGCGCTTGGCGGGCCGGGAGGCGAGGCTGCTGGGAGGACCAGCGAGGGGTCGGCTCTTGGCGCAGGAGGCGCAGGAACAAGGGCGAGGCAGGAGGAAGGAGGGGCGCTGATGGCGCAGGAGGGAAGAGGGACTTGGCTCGGGCGGTGGTCGAGCGACCGGAGGGCGACGGGCATGGGGACGCTGGGAGGAGAAGAGAGGCGCGAGGGAGAGAGCGAGGGAGATGGGATCGAGGAGGCCGAGGGGATCGGGAAGGAGACGCGCCGAGGAAGGGATCGAGCAGGAGAGAGAGATGCGCCTGGGCTGGGCTAGGGTTAGGCGGCTGGTGGGCCTTGGGCCGGCTTAGGAGGAGAAAGGCCGGCCTGGTGGAGGAGAAAAGCCAGGCCAAGGTCTTGGGCCCTGGGGGTTAGGGTCGGCCCGGAGGGGAGGCGCTAGGTGGGCTGGGATCTCTCTAATAATTAACAGTAAAAGAAAAATAGAGATAAGAAAAGAAGGAAGGTTAGGGAAGAATTTGGGAACGAGGACGATTTTCCTGACTCATAAAAATATGAGGAATTTAACAAAATGATCCAAGGATTTTGGTGGAACTCCGGAAAATGATAGAATAAAATGGCAAGGTTTGGAGACCAAACTTGAAGCAGAAAAAGGAACGAAATTATTTTGCAAGTGTGTTAAGATCAATTCCAAATAAATGGAATAAATTATAATAGCTCCATAACTATTAGGAGGATATGTTATAAAGAGAAAACACCATGTGAATTCCTCGATTTAAATGAATCAAAAATCCATACAATTTATTTAGTTGAGTTTTAAAAATAATGATATGATGGCATGATGACATGATGCAATGCAAGAGATGACATGAGCAACGCACAAACAAAACAAATCACATGGCAAAACTCTAAACCTCGAAGGCAAATCAAGCTCCGGTCTTGGGGCGCCACAACACTCCACCACTACGAGAGGATCTCGCCCCGAGATCTAGGATGGCACCGAGAAAAGCGGAAGAGGAAGAGGTAAAACAAAGTTGCTACTTTGACAAACGAATGAAACCAAAGAACCTTGAGAGGTTGAACAAAATGAAAGAAAGAAAACAACGAAGATGAAGAAAGTTGAAAACACTGTTAGAAAAGAGGAACAAGGGATACGACTAAAAACAAGAGGTTAAGGATAACATAGATATTGACACCACTCCGTTAAAACTAGATCGAGAAGGAATAAGAATGATATAATTTGGGCAGCACTGACTGAAAATGGAAGGAGTTGAACAAGAACTTGGCAAAAGGAAAGCACCGGATTGAGACTCCTAAAAGAGGAACGATAGACACAACACTCCGTTTAAAAACGATAAGCAAGGAACAGAACATGATCTTGACAAAAGAAGATGATGGGTCGAAGAGAGCAACATCACAATACCTCTGGAAACAATGCATGATCGATAGAAAGTTGGAATGAATAGAACGAAGAATGAAACCAACATCTCCCACCATAAATGAATTTGAAAGAGCATCCTTATTTAGTAGGATTGAGCGGAGTTGTTTGAAAAACAACAACGATAAGGATAAGCTTGTAGTGGGCTTATGAAACATCTCAAAATTATGAGGTGAGCTTCGCCACCAACGAAAACAAACGATTGGATTAAGATCAACAAGAAGATGAAATCTTCTTTCCCCCAGAGAATAGGAGAAAACTTGGATCATTGATAAGCACCATAATAGCAAATTCCCTTAGGGGAAGCTTTAGGTGAAATATAGCCCAAGACAACTCAATGAAGAGATTGATGGATTAAAAAAAACCTCAATCTTGACAACATGTGAAACATGAAGCATGAAGGAAAATTGTCGAGAATGACATAACACCACCTCAAATGATAAGGTAGAACGAATTGCACTTGGAATGCAAGATGAAGAATATTGAACTCTCAAACAAAACATGTGTTGAAGACCATGTTTATTTTGAAGTATGGCTTGACGGATCTTAACTTCGAGAGAAATCTTGATGAACAATTGAAGAATGAAAATAATCCTTGAGGAAGCACCATGCAGAGCCTCCATGATGAACTCCGTAATCCAAAAGGGTGATAAAAGAAAGAGAAGTTGAAAACACAAGGTGAAGCCTTGCATTGATAAGATGAAGCTTTGAAATGATATAACCGAGAAAACTTTGAACTCCGGAAAGAAAGATGAACAAATGAAATCAAGAATTTTGATGATCCTCCGGAATAAGGAATTGCACTTACTCGATGAATCAAGAATAAGAATTACATTATGCTGATCCTTCACCAATTAAATTGATGACAAGCAATGGATTAGGCATACCACTTATTCTCATTGAAAATGATTACAGATAGAGATATAGCGCAAACTTGGGAAGGTCTTCAACGAACCACCGGTAGGATTGGAAGGAACGAATGAGTCTAAAAGATAACGAAGGAAGAGAACTCTTGAACAAACCATCATAATAATTGAAAATGAACGTAGCAAAGGCACAATTCACCGGGAAGAATTGGAAACGAATGAAGATATTTGAGGGATTTAGATACAAGTGAACGAATAGATGACGAGCTGATTGTAGAATTCTTGAATGATGCACCGGTAAGATTTGGAGAACAAGAGCTGAAAGCTGGAATGAATAATTCTGAGATGATGGCTCTGGATACTCAAACTGAAAAGATTTCTGAATTTCTCCGGATGGGTGAAAAGAATTCTCACAATCAAAACAAATATGAGGATGGCACGAAGCTAGAACCATGAATCTTGAAGAGAATGGAGCAAGATTAAAGAGAAACTCTTCTTCGGTCTTCAAAATTCGAGAATGACGACGAGAAACACCACCATGAATTATTGAAGATACTCCGGAATGAAAATTAGAAAGGTTGAACCAACAATGAAAATAATTTGAAAGATCTTGAGAAAACCATGATCGATGATAATTCATTCTTACGCCAAACTTTGCAAAGAATTTGGGAATAGCTCTGGAAAATAAAAGAGTCAGGTAAGATCCTGGAAAAAGACCTGTGGGTTAAGGCCCACTCAAAAGAACCACCGTTGAACAATTGTTTGAAAAGAGAGATTGCACCGGTTGAATTAAATGGCTTGAATGAGATAGCATCCTCAAAAGAACTTGAGTGAATTGAGAATGGAAACTTGAATCTTCCGAGATATCTTCAACACTCCTAACAATGAATAGCGAGAAGTGAAAGACTAAGAGGTGCACCGACATGAGAAAACATTTGAAACGAGGAAGGAATATGATCAACACCGAAAACTTGACTTAAATCCACCGGAGAAGAAAATTAGAATGGAACAATAATAAGGTAAAAGCTTCCTTAGGCCTTCATGAGAAATCACCGGATAGAACATTGAAAGAAAAGAATGAAGAAACTTCACTCAATAAAATGGATACTTGATTAAGAAATCTGAGTCCTTGAAGAAAAGGTGGAGGGCGGAAATGAAAACAACTTGGGTCGGATGAAACGAACACCGCTGAGAAAACTTAGAATTGATCTTTAATGTTGGAATGATCGGATCCACTTGAAGAGAAGCACGCCGGTTGAGAAAAGAATTGACATGACAAGCTCAGTGATCAAGAAGGATTAGTATTCACATAGCAATATGAGAACACCATTTAGGAAGGTATGGAATCAACACTTGACATTGAAGCAACTTGAATACCACAAAACGGAACAAAAACAAAGGATTTGGCTTGCAGAATAAGCCAGAAACAAACATATGATAGAACCCATATCGTATCATGTGTGTGTTGGAAAGATATCCTACGAGATACTTGAATTCCCACCTATAAACTCCCGAAACTTTCTGGTTATGCAATCAGGTGTTGGGGATACAGGGGACACAAAATATATCACCCAAACTAACAATACCTAGATCCACCAGATCCATCCGTCAACACATAACCAAGAAACCTTCGAAATCGTGGTACCTCGACCTTCAAAAACATCCGTTATACAAGTCATGGCAATACTCCCGACTCGCCACAAGATCGGGCTATCGTGGTTATCTCACCAACAACTGCACAAAAGAGATTTCATGTCGGTAAAACTCGTATTCCAGAATCGCAACGATAAAATTGTGACGACAACACCTCGTGAGCTCAACTCCCGGACACCGCCACAACCCCTAAATGTCGAGGCACCAAGAACAATGTTCTCGCCACAAAACCATCGAACGATTCCAAGATACCCACGTGATCCTAAAAAAAATTTAGTGAAATTTGAGGAGAGAAAAGTCAAAACTCTACGCCAGATACCTCACCAGAGCGATTTAAGGGACCGGGAGTAAAAAGAATCCTATCCGATATATATAATCCTAAGACTCAAAACATTTTCCGCTCTAGACTCAACAACGCCAAGAAACAATCAAGTAGGGGCTCCTAAGTCGGGAAGGCTCGATACCAACTTATAATCGCCTCGATGCGGCTATATCTCCCACGGTCAAGCACGACTTAGAGGCATAACCGCATTGAAAGCAATGTCGCAAGTGAGGTAATCTTCACACAACCCATGTAATACATAAGGGAAAGAGATACATAGTTGGCTTACAATCGCCACTTCACACAATACATGAGTAAAACATTACATCATACAGATACAATCAAGGTCCGCCACGGAACCAAAATAAAAGAAGACTACCCCAAATGCTACAGATCCCCGATCGTCCCAACTGGCTCCACTATCGATCAACTGAAACGAAACAACACAATGAACAAGATCTTCATCGAGCTCCTCCTTGAGCTCAGGTGCATCACCGTGACGGTTTCATCGGCACCGCAAACTGGTTTTGAAGTATCTGTGAGTCACGGACTCAGCAATCTCACACCCGCGAGATCAAGACTATTTAAGCTTAAAGGTAGGACAGGGTAGTGAGGTGGAGCTGCAGCAAGTTTACTAGCATATATGGTGGCTAACATACGCAAAAGAGAGCGAGAAGAGGAGGCAAAGCACGATCGAACAACTATGATCAAGAAGTGATCCCGAACTCCTACTTACGCCGACATAACCCAAAACCGTGTTCTCCTCTCGATCAACCCGAAAAGAGACACTCACGTTACGCATACACGGTTGGTGTATTTTAATTAAGACCAACTTCGGTTTTCTACAGGGCATGGGGAAGTAGGAGGAGAAGAGAGGAGGCGACGGGAGAGGCGAGGGAGATGGGATCGGGAGGAGGCCGAGGGGATCGGGAAGGAGGCGGGTCTGGAGGAAGGGATCGAGCTCGAGGGGGGAGAGAGAGAGATGCGGGCTGGGCTAGGGTTAGGCGCTGGAGGAAGGGCGGCTGGTGGGCCTTGGGCCGGCTTAGGGAGGAGAAAGGCCGGCCTGGTGGAGGAGAAAAGCCAGGGGCCAAGGTCTTGGGCATGGCGGGGGTTAGGTCGGCTGGAGGGAGGCGCTAGGTGGCTGGGATCTCTCTCTAATAATTAATGAGAAAAAGAAAAATAGAGATAAGAAAAGAAGGGAAGGTTAGGGAAGAATTTGGGAACGAGGACGATTTTCCGGACTCATAAAAATATGAGGAATTTAACAAAATGATCCAAGGATTTTGGTGGAACTCGGAAAATGATAGAATAAAATGGCAAGGTTTGGAGACCAAACTTGAAGCAGAAAAAGGAACGAAATTATTTTGCAAGTGTGTTAAGATCAATTCCAAATAAATGGAATAAATTATAATAGCTCCATAACTATTAGGAGGATATGTTATAAAGAGAAAACACCATGTGAATTCCCTCGATTTAAATGAATCGAAAAATCCATACAATTTATTTAGTTGAGTTTTAAAAATAATGATATGATGGCATGATGACATGATGCAATGCAAGAGATGACATGAGCAACGCACAAACAAAACAAATCACATGGCAAAACTCGGAAACCCTGGAAGGCAACTGAAGCTCCGGTCTTGGGGCGTCACAGGTGGACAGACACTCTCCCCTCTCGTTGCTATGCCATCACCATGGTCTTGCGTGTTCGTAGGAAATTTTTTGAAATTACTACGTTCCCCAACACATGGAGCCCCGAAGATGGAGATCAAAAGGAGCAAAATGATATTGGCCATATCATGTCACTATTTGATTGCATGTGATGTTTATCATGTTTTACATCTTATTTGCTTAGAACGACGGTAGCTTAAATAAGATGATCCCTCGCAATAATGTCAAGAAAAGTGTTCCCCCTAACCGTGCACCGTTACGAAGGTTCGTTGTTTCGAAGAACCACGTGATGATCGGGTGTGATAGATTCTAACGTTCGAATACAACGGGTGTAAGCCAGATTTACACACGCAATACACTTAGGTTGACTTGACGAGCCTAGCATGTACAGACATGGCCTCGGAACACGGAAGACCGAAAGGTCGAACATGAGTCGTATAGAAGATACGATCAACATGAAGATGTTCACTGATGATGACCAGTCCATCTCACGTGATGATCAGACACGGCCTAGTTGACTCGGATCATGTATCACTTAGATGACTAGAGGGATGTCTATCTGAGTGGGAGTTCATTAAATAATCATATGAACTCAATTATCATGAACATAGCCGAAAGGACTTTGCAAATTATGTCATAGCTCGCGCTTTAGTTCTACTGTTTTAGATATGTTCCTAGAGAAAATTTAGTTGAAAGTTGACAGTAGCAATTATGCGGACTAGGTCCGTAAACTGAGGATTGTCCTCATTGCTGCGCAGAAGGCTTATGTCCTTAATGCACCGCTCGGTGTGCTGAACCTCGAGCGTCGTCTGTGGATGTTACGAACATCTGACATACACGTTTTGATAACTACGTGATAGTTCAGTAATGGTTTAGAGTTGAGGCACCGAAGGCGATTTCGAAACGTCGCGGAACATATGAGATGTTTCGAGGGCTGAAATTGGGATTTCAGGCTCGTGCCCATGTCAAGAGGTATGAGACCTCTGACGAGCTTCTTAAGCCTGCAAACTAAGGGAGAAAAGCACAATCGTTGATCATGTGCTCAGATTGTCTGAGTGCAACAATCACTTGAATCGAGTGGGAGTTAATCTTCCAGATGAGATAGTGATGGTTCTCCACAGTCACTGCCACCAAGATATTAGAGCTTCTTGATGAATTATAACATATCAGGGATAAACATGATGATCCTTGAGCAATTCGCGATGTTTGACACCGCGAAAGTAGTAATCGAGAAGGAGCATCAGTTGTTGATGGTTAGTAAAACCACTAGTTTCAAGAAGGACAAGGGCAAGAAGGGATACTTCATGAAACGACAAATCAGTTGCTGCTCTAGTGAGAAACCCAAGGTTGAATCCAAACCCGAGACTAAGTGCTTCTGTAATTAGGGGAACGGTCATTGAAGCAGTACTACCCTAGATACTTGGTAGATGAGAAGGCTGGCAAGGTCGATAGAAGTATGTATTGGACATACATTATATTAAATGTGTACTTTACTAGTACTCCTAGTAGCATCAGGGTATTAGATACCGGTTCGGTTGCTAAGTGTTAGTAACTCGAAATAAAAGCTACGGAATAAACGGAGACTAGCTAAAGGTGAGCTAACGATATGTGTTGGAAGTGTTTCCAAGGTTGATGTGATCAAGCATCGCATGCTCCCTCTACCATCGAGATTGGTGTTAAACCTGAATAATTGTTATTTGGTGTTTGCGTTGAGCATAAACATGATTGGATTATGTTTATCGCAATACGGTTATTCATTTAAGGAGAATAATGGTTACTCTGTTTATTTGAATAATACCTTCAACGGTCTTGCACCTAAAATGAATGGTTTATTGAATCTCGATCGTAGTGATACACATGTTCGTGCCAAAAGATATAAGATAGTAATGATAGTACCACATACTTGTGGCACTGCCACTTGAGTCATACTGGTATAAAACGCATGAAGAAGCTCCATATTGATGGATCTTTGGACTCGCTCGTTTTTGAAAAGATTGAGACATGTGAACCATGTCTATTGGTATATACGCATGAAGAAACTCCATGCAGATGGACCGTTTGGACTCACTTGATTTTGAATCACTTGAGACATGCAAATCGTACCACATAGGCAAGATGACTGAAAAGCCTCGTTTTCAGTAAAATGGAACAAGAAAGCAACTTGTTGGAAGTAATACATTTGATGTGTGCAGTCCAATGAGTGCTGAGGCACGCAGTGGATATCGTTATGTTCTTACTTCACAGATGATTTGAGTAGATATTAAGTATATTTACTTGATGAAACACAAATCTGAATTGTTGAAAGGTTCAAGTAATTTCAGAGTGAAGTTGGAGATCATCGTGACAGGAGGATAAAAATGCCTATGATATGATCATAGAGATGAGTATCTGAGTTACGAGTTTGGGATACAATTAAGACATTGTGGAAATTGTTTCACAACCAATACCGCCTGGAACACCATAGTGTGATGGTGTGTCCGAACATCATAACTGCACCCTATTGGATATGGTGCATACCATGATGTCTCTTATCGAATTACCACTATCGTTTATGGGTTAGGCATTAGAGACAACCACATTCACTTTAAATAGGGCACCACGCAATTCCGTTGAAACGACACCGTATGAACTATGGTTTAGAGAAACCTAAGCTGTCGTTTCTTAAAAGTTTGGGGATGCGACGCTTATGTGAAAAAGGTTTCAGGCTGATAAGCTCGAACCCAAAACGGATAAATGCATCTTCATAGGACACCCAAAACAGTTGGGTATACCTCCTATTTCAGATCCGAAAGCAAAAGTGATTGTTTCTAGAAACGGGTCCTTTCTCGAGGAAAAGTTTCTCTCGAAAGAATTGAGTGGGAGGATGGTGGAGACTTGATGAGGTTATTGAACCGTCACTTCAACTAGTGTGTAGTAGGGCACAGGAAGTTGTTCTTGTGGCACCTACACCAATTGAAGTGGAAGCTTATGATAGTGATCATGAAACTTCGGATCAAGTCACTACCAAACCTCATAGGTCGACAAGGATGCATACTACTTCAGAGTGGTACGTAATCCTGTCTTGGAAGTCATGTTGCTAGACAACAATGAACCTACGAGCTATGGAAAAGCGATGGTGGGCCCGGATTCCAAAAATGGCTTGAGGCCATAAAATCCGAGAGGATCCATGTGTAAAAACAAAGTATAGACTTTGGAAGAACTACTTGATGGTCGTAAGGCTATTGGGTACAGATGGATTTTAAAAGGAAGACGAACAATGATGGTAAGTATCACCATTAAGAAAGCTCGACTTGTCGTTACGATGTTTTTTCGACAAGTTCAAGGAGTTGACTACGGTGAGGCTTTCTCACTCGTACCGATGCTAAGAGTCTGTTGGAATTGGATTAACAGTTACTGCATTATTTATGAAATCTTGCAGACAGGATGTCAAAACATTGTTTCCTCGACAATTTTCTTGAGGAAAGGTTGTATGTGATACAACCAGAAGGTTTTGTCAATCCTGAAAGATGCTAACAAGTATGCAAAGCTCCAAAGAACCCTTCTAAGGACTGGAGTAAGCATCTCGGAGTTGGAATGTACGCTTTGATGAGATGATCAAAGATTTTGGGTTTGTACAAAGTTTATGAGAAACTTGTATTTCCAAAGAAGTGAGTGGGAGCACTATATCATTTCTGATGAGTATATGTTGTTGACATATTATTGGTCGCAAATGATGTAGAATTTCTGGAAAGCATATAGGGTTATTTGAAAAGTGTTTTTCAATGAAAACCTGGATTAAGCTGCTTGAACATAATCATCAAGATCTATGAGGATAGATCAAAATCGCTTGATAGTACTTTCAAATGAGCACATACCTTGACATGATCTTGAAGGTGTTCAAGATGGATCGGTCAAAGAAGGAGTTCTTGCCTGAGTTGTAAGGTATGAAGTTAAGACTTAAAGCTCGACCACGGCAGAAGAAAGAGAAAGGACGAATGTCGTCCCCTATGCCTTAGCCATAGGCTCTATACAGTATGTCATGCTTTGTACCGCACCTGATATGTGCCTTGCCACGTGTCTGGCAAGGGGGTACAAGAGTGATCCAGGAATGGATCATTGGAAAGCGGTCAAAATTGTCCTTGGAGTAATAAGGACATGTTTCTCGATTATGGAGGTGATAAAGAGTTCGGCATAAAGGGTTACTGAGGGAGTCCTGGATTAGGGGGTGTCCGGATGGCCGGACTAGAACCTTTGGCCGGACTCCTGGACTATGAAGATACAAGATTGAAGACTTCGTCCCGTGTCCGGATGGGACTTTCCTTGGCGTGGAAGGCAAGCTTGGCGATACGGATATGTACATCTCCTCCCATTGTAACCGACTCTGTGTAAACCTAGCCCTCTCCGGTGTCTATATAAACCGGAGGGTTTTAGTTCGTAGGACGAATAACAATCATACCATAGTCTAGCTTCTAGGGTTTAGCCTCTCTGATCTCATGGTAGATCTACTCTTGTACTACCCATATCATCAATATTAATCAAGCAGGAGTAGGGTTTTACCTCCATCGAGAGGGCCCGAACCTGGGTAAAAACATCGTGTCCCTTGTCTCCTGTTACCATCCGCCTAGACGCACAGTTTGGGACCCCCTACCCGAGATCCGCCGGTTTTGACACCGACATTGGTGCTTTCATTGAGAGTTCCTCTATGTCGTCATCTTTAGGCCCGATGGCTCCTCCAATCATCGACAACGATGCGGTCCAGGGTGAGACTTTTCTCCCCGGACAGATCTTTGTACTCGGAGGCTTTGCACTGCGAGCCAATTCGCTTGGCCATCTGGAGCAGATCGAAAGCTACGCCCCTGGCCATCAGGTTAGATTTGGAAGTTTAAACTGCACGGCTGACGTCCGCGGAGACTTGATCTTCGACAGATCCGAGCCACAGCCGAGCGAGCCGCACTGTCTCGATGGGCATGATTTAGCTCTGCCATCGAGCAAAGGCTCGAGGTCGCACCGTGTCCGCTCCGACCCTTAGCTCGGAGCCGACTGTGCCAATCGAGGACGGGTGGCTGGACACCGCCTCAGGGGCTGCAATCTCTACGGTGATCGAGCCGAACACCAGCTTTGTCCTCTGCGAAGCACGTGACTCCAAGGTGCCGGACTCCTCTCCGGACTCCGAACCTTCCGCGCCCCTGTCGATCGAATCCGATTGGGCACCAATCATGGAGTTCGCTGCCGCGGACATGTTTCAGCACTCGCCCTTCGGCGACATTCTGAATTCACTAAAGTTTCTCTCTTTATCAGGAGAGCCCTGGCCGGACTATGGTCAGCAAGGTTGGGATACAGATGACGAAGAAATTCAGAGCCCACCCACCACCCACTTCAGAGCTACTCGCCGATGATTTAACCGACATGCTCGACTTCGACCAAGACATCGACGGTATGGACGACGATGTAGGAGACGAACAGGAACCGGCACCTATAGGGCACTGGACAACCACCTCATCTCACGATGTATACATGGTGGACACACCTAAAAGAAACGACGACGAGGAACAAAGGGACGCAACAAGGGATCGTTCCCTCGAAAAGCAGTCAAAGCGACGGTGTAAGCGCCGCTCCAAACCCCACCTCGACAGAGACCGCAGCCATACAGACCCAGCCACAGAGCAGGGCGAACCGGCGGACGATGAACATGCCATCGAGCAACCGTCCAAACAGGGCAACTTGGATGAACAAACCGAACAACCCGTCCCCGGCGAAAATAACAGTCCGGACGACCTCACGCCGGACAAGTTACCGGAGCAGAAAAACCTCCACAAAAGGCTCGTCGCCACTGCGCATAGCCTGAAAAAGCAGAAGCAGAAGCTCAAAACAGCGTAAGATGCCCTCAGAATTAGATGGAGCAAAGTACTCAACACCGCGACAGTCGCCACACAAAGAGCTATCCGAAGCGAAAATTACTGCCGGAATTTGATGAGGAGGCCTTAGAGCCCCCGCAATCAAAAAATAAGGAAGCCACCCGGTCGGGTGAACAACCCTATGACCAACATAGAGCGGCAAAGGGCGCCGCACACAAGCCGGCACGCGATCCGCACAAGGATTCACATCAAAAACATGGCCCAGCCAGATCTATCTACGGGCCAAGAAAGCAAGCTCTAGTAAGCAATGCAATGCATCAAGTATCCGAACATCACGGTACACCCAAATATAGGGGTGCCGCACACCCCCTATGTTTCACCGATGAGGTTTGGATCATGAATTTCCGGTGCGGATTCAAGCCCGTAAACATAGAGGCATACGACGGAATAACAGACCCTGGAGTCTGGATTGAGGATTACGTCCTCCACATACACATGGCTAGAGGAGATGACCTCCACGCCATAAAATACTTATCCCTCAAGCTCAAAGGGCCAGCCCGGCATTGGCTTAAAAGCCTCCCAAAAACACCATTGGAAGTTGGGAAGAGCTCGAGGATGCTTTTCGGCAAATTTTCAAGGGACCTATGTCCGACCTCCGGATCTGAGGCGATTTAAGTCACATAACTCAACAACCGGAGAGTCAGCCGGAAACTGGAACAGATTCCTTACTAAAAGAACCAGATAGTCGACTGTCCGGACGCTGAAGCCTTAGCAGCTTTCAAACACAGCGTCCAAGACGAATGGCTCGCCAGACACCTCGGCCAAGAAAAGCCAAGAACAATGGCCGCATTAACAAGCCTCATGACCCGCTTTTGCGCAGGAGAGGAAAGCTGGTTGGCAAGATGCAGTACTAGCGACCCAAGTACATCCGAAGTTAGGGATGGAATCGGGAAACCACAACGCAGCAAGGACCAACGCCGGACCAAGGGAAACAGCCCGAAGAGCACGGTAGTCAACGCCGGATTCAAAAGCTCTCGGCAGAATCAGAAAAAGCTGCCCCTCAAGGATAACAGGGACGAGCTATCTAACCTAAACAAAATCTTGGACAAGATATGCCAAATCCACAGTACTCCCGGGAAGCCTGCAAACCATACCCACAGAGATTGTTGGGTCTTCAAGCAATCCGCCAAACTCAACGCCGAACACAAGGGGCTTGACACACCAAGCGAGGACGACGACGAACCCCACAAGCAGAGCACCGGAAAACAAAAGAAATTTCCCACAAGAAGTCAAAACAGTAAACTCACTTCACGTGACAAAAGGGAAAAACAAAGTGGCGCCTATAGAGATACGCGCCATACGGCCTATCCCAGAGGAGTCCCGCCACTGGTTGTTAAAACCAATCACCTTCGACCATCAGGATTACTCTAGAAGTATCCGGAATGCGGGTTCGACTGCCTTGATATTATATCCGATAATTGACGGACTCCACTTTACACAAGTCCTAATGGACGGCGGCAGTGATCTAAACCTGCTATATCAGGACACAATCCGCAAAATGGGGATAGACCCAACAAAAAATCGCCATAGCAACACTTCCTTTCAAGGGGTAACGCCAGGCCCAGATGCCCATTGTACGGGCTCTCTCCTGCTAGAAGTTATGTTCGGCTCTCCCGACAACTTCCGCCGCGAAAAGCTAACCTTCCACATCGCCCCATTTACAAGTAGCTATCAAGTACTACTGGGACGCGAAGCTTTCGCCCGCTTTAACGCAATACCGCATTATGCATCTCTTACACTTAAAATGCCCGGTCCGCGAGGCATCATCTCATTAAAGGGAAATATCGAGTGTTCCTCAAGCGCGGAAGATTGTGCGGCTGCCTTGACAGCCACACACTAAACCGGATTCACTAATCAAAGCACCTAAACAGGTCGTTCAGACCCCGGACATGGCTAGACGAGTCCGGGTAAACATACAAGGGCTTACTAGCCGCATACCCCCGTACAAGGGGCTCCACGCATGTACAACAAGAGACAATAAAGCTCAACTTTATTCATTTTTTTGAATTATACTTTGTTTATTTAATATAACGTACATTTTCGCACGATCTGCTTCAACTAAGTTCCTCTCTTTTACAGATGAACACTGTGCTACACCCGTCCAGGATACGGCATAATGGAGACACAGTGCGGGGCGTGCAAGAGGGACCTGCTCCAAGGATTCTTTTAGATTAAGACCCTCGTAAAACTTTTTACTGTCTCTTGTTGATACACATCCCCGGTTTCGTGATGTAACCGAGGAGGAGGCTGGCGTCTTGGCATGTGGCCACGTCTGAATTTTATGCATACCGACACGGGGCTTATTACCAAGGGCGTTGTTCAGCCCGCTTTCATAAAGACCGAATACCTTAGGGAGTGTTCGCGTCGCGAAGTTTGGCCTTATATGCATCAGCTCGAATCATGTCTTTGGTCAAATGTTGGGTTTGCTCTGGCTCCTGTGTTTTGCTGCCTTACGTTCCGCTCTATCGGCTAAGGCGGCACCAGAGAACTCTGCGATTGTGCCCGGTTCGCCAAAGCGAGCACCTCAAGAGAGAAAGCCGAAACTGACTGTCATGATATAGCGTGAGACTGGTCAACCACTGATGACCCGCGGAATCTTTAGGATTCTCCGCATTAACGAAGGGCGCTTCGGCCAGGCACACACGCCCCAAATTCGGGTGAGCGCGGTGCCCCTAGGGGCTATATAGTAGCCCCACTGTCGAACTCCTATGGCTAAGTGAAAGTGATAAAGCATTATAGTCCGGTTGCCTAGTTCGCTACGCTATCACCTCCTTAATAGGACCAAGACGTTGGATCAAGTGTGAAAATACTCCTTTTGCGAACACCCCCGCATTATATGCGTGGGGGCTAAAGCCGAAGACTGCCATCTTTCAGGTTATATATACATATACATTAACGGCCGCACATGAGGTATTTTAATTCTTGAAGGCACAAGTATAAAAAGCTTTCCCCCGAAACATTGTTTTACAATAATACATGTTATTCAAACATAATATCCTTCGAGCACTGCGTCTCTATTAAACGAGCGCCCTGCAGAACTTCCTGAAAATAGTGATCGGCAGGTACTCGGCTCCCGTTCGAATCTTGGGATGCAACAGCGACGGCCTTCATCTCCGCCCAGTATGTCTTGACACGGGCAAGAGCCATCCGCGCACCCTCTATGCACGCTGACCTTTTCATTGCATTGATATGCGGCACCGCACCAAGGAACTGCTGCACCAAGCTAAAATAACTCTTTGGCTCGGGCCTTTTCGGCCACAGATGACTCACGACATACTTCATGGCGAGTCTGGATAACCTATTCAGCTCCGCCCATGCGGCCAAACGATCGGTTAATGGAAGTGGGCGCTCTGGATTGTGGAACTGCGACCAAAAAAGCTTTTCCACTTCGTGATCCTTTTGATCTCGGAAGTGTTCGGCCGCGTCCGCGGCACTCGCCGCCAAGTCTAGATAAGTGTCCGCCGCACTCCACAGCCCGTCCAACAGAGCATATTTAGGATCCCCGAACTTCATCCGCAGCATAAAAGGCTTTCCAGCCACGATATCCCCGGCCTGACGTAGCTCCTCCTTCATAGCTCTCATCACAGAGCGAGCATCCTTGGCCTCGGTAGTGGCCTTCTTCAGGTCCTTCTGTTCCGCCCGATCTTGTTTTTCAAGAAGCTTGCAGCGGTCGGCAGCATTCTTCAACTTCACAGCCATCTCGCCATTTCCTTCTTGCTTCCGCGATGAGCAGCCTGTTAAACTTTCAGCTCTTCACTGCCTTTAAGGCAGCCGATCGCTTTCTCGGCCTGCTCCTTGGCTCGGGCAAGTTCCGCCAAGGTTCTCCATGGCAGCTGCACCATCTGCATCAAGCACACATGTTGTAAGATACGGGCATCAAGCTCCTCTTACCGGTGTCTTCGAGAAATTACATACCTTGTGCCTCGCTGCCGCTTGTTGACAAGCGCGATGTCGCATCTGCCACGTCAAGTTGCGCGTTAGCTCGGCAAATTCATCATCCGGCTAGCCATCAACACTTCGCCACCTACATACGGCGGGCGGCATATTACACTGGATTATGATCCTCGGCGCCGTCATTTTTGACAACGCACCGAGTCTCGTGGGCTACTATCTACACAGGCGATCTTATATATGCGGAACTGTCAAAGGTACATCATTTCGCGTACCTCAAAACCTGTCAAGAACTCCCGACGGCCTCGTATAACCCGCCTCCGCGGATGAAATCCTTTCAATCACCGTACCCATCAACGCAAGGTGTTCTTCGAGATAGACGCCGCCCGAAAGCAGATCCTTCAGCTCCTCCGACCATGCACCGGACGGTGCCGGACTCGTACGATTGCCTTTTTCGAAGGCCGGACACGGAGGACCTTGGGGGGCCATACGATTGCCTTCCGGCCCTGCCGGATTCGGAGAAACCTCCGTGGCGACACCTCGTGGTCGCCCACCTCGCAGGCGTGATACGGCAGGGGAGGCGTTCCGCTCTCCATCATCTCCGGACGAAGATCCCCTAAAGATGAGCTCTGATGAGAAGGGCTGAGATCCGAACTACAAGGTAAAAATTCAGTTATCTTACTCAGAAATAGAACAGGGATGTCTCTTATTTTAAAACTCCCCTCTCTACTTATGGCTCGGTGGAGGGCTGATCCCCTTGGGGGCACTGTGCGGCCGAGGCATCCCCCGGTGCAGGACCCTCTGACGAAGATTTATTCCCCCGCTTTGGGACCATGGTCTCCGGGTCTTCAGAGGCGGTCCTCTTCTTCCCCTGGATAGAGGAATTCTCGATTCCTCCTTTCCTGACAGCCTCCTTCTGGGAGGCGGTAGCTTCCTTGTTCCCCCCTTCGCCTTCTTCCAAAGGCGCAACCTCTAGCATCTTGGTTAACACGAGATCCGGCGTGGTCTCAGGGAGGGGGGCGGACACCTGATTAGCTTTGCTTTCGCTATCCACTCCTGTTTAAGGGACAACTCTTTTAAGGGCAATTCTATGATAAATATATGGATAGCGTGTCCGGGTATAGGGCTACTTACTTGAGTATCCAGGCGATTGCAGCTCAGACCTGCGTCCTCGGTCGAGTCCGGACACATTGCTTGTGATCCGAAGAACAATTTGCACATCTCCATGGGCGTCGCGCCCATAAAATGTTGGAGGGCTCGTGGTCCCTTCGGATTAAACTCCCACAAGCGGAGGGGGCGACGTTTGCAGGGCAGGGTGCGGCGGATCACTACGACCAGATTGATGTCTCTTTCTAGGAGATCTCGAATGCGGCCCTGCAACAAGGGCACGTCCTTGGATGGCCCCCAGTTAAACCTCTATTGACCCATGACGCTAGCTGTGGTGGGGACCCAGCGAAAGGCGGTGGCGCCACCCACTTGGTGCCCCGGGAGCTGTGATATAAAACCACTCGTTGCCATAAGCTCAACTCCTCTTGAAAAGAGCCCTCGGCCATGGGCGCCAACATTCTTGCTTATGACAGCACCTCCGCACTCTGCGTGCTGCCCTCGATCATCTTGGCTCTACTTTGAAGGTCTTAAGCCACAACCAAGTGAGGAGGATACGGAGGAAGGCTTCAGCACATGACAATAAATGATGAGATGTGGAGGATGGACTCCGGAGCCAAGTCATGAAACCCATAATAAAACATGAGCCCCCTCACGAAGGGGTCCGTCGGGAAGCCTAGCCCCCGAAGGAAGTGAGATGCGAACACCATGCTCTCACCAGGCTTGGGAGTGGGAATAACCTGCCCTTGAGCAGGTAGCCTATGCGAGATTTCGCCGGTTAGATACCTGGCATCTCTTAGCTTTAGCACGTCTTCTTCCATAACGGAGGAAGGCATCCACCGGCCTTGAGGGTCGGAGCCGGACATCATCGAAGGTCCGAAGCGCCTGAATCTGGAGCTTTTGGGTGTTGGAACTCAAGGTGAGAGGCGGATTCGATTGTGATTGAAAGAAAGGAGTAGAGCCTTGGTCTCTTTATAAAGAGGTTGAATACCAAGAGCCCTCCCCGTGACCGCTTGGGGCTCGCCTCCGATTGAGGAGACATACCAACGGGCACGATTGGGTTACTGATGGGGAACTGAGGGAGTCCTGGACTAGGGGGTGTCCGGATAGCCGAACTATCATCTTCGGCCGAACTCCTAGACTATGAAGATACAAGATTGAAGACTTCGTCCCGTGTCCGGATGGGACTTTCCTTGGCGTGGAAGGCAAGCTTGGCGATACGGATATGTAGATTTCCTACCATTGTAACCGACTCTGTGTAACCCTAACCCTATTCGATGTCTATATAAACTGAAGGGTTTTAGTCCATAGGACGAACAACAATCATACCATAGGCTAGCTTCTAGGGTTTAGCCTCTCTGATCTCGTGGTAGATCTACTCTTGTACTACCCATATCATCAATATTAATCAAGCAGGAGTAGGGTATTACCTCCATCGAGAGGGCCCGAACCTGGGTAAAAATATCGTGTCCCTTGTCTCCTGTTACCATCCGCCTAGACGCACAGTTCGGGACCCCCTACCCGAGATCCGCCGGTTTTGACACCGACATTGGTGCTTTCATTGAGAGTTCCTCTGCGTCGTCACCGATAGGCCCGATGGCTCCTTCGATCATCAACAACGATGCGGTCCAGGTGAGACTTTTCTCCGGACAGATCTTCAGATTCGCAGCTTTGCATCTGCGGGCAATTCGCTGGCCATCTGGAGCAGATCGAAAGCTACGCCCCGCCATCAGGTCAGATTTGGAAGCTTGAACTATCGTCCGATGTCGCGGAGACTTGATCTTCGACGGATTCGAGCCACAACCGAGCGTGCCGCACTGTCTCGATGGGTACGATCTAGCTCTGCCGCTGAACAGTGCCTTGGAGGCTGCACCAGTGCTCCCTCCGACCCTTAATCCGGAGCCGGTTCCCCCAATCGTGGACGAGTGGTTGGACACCGCCTCAGGGGCTACGATCTCAACGGTGATTGAGCCGAACTCCATCCCTGTCCTTTGCGAAGACCGTGACTCCAAGGTGCCGGACTCCTCTCCGGACTCCGAACCCTCCGCGCCCCTGCCAATCGAATCCGATTGGGCGCCGGTCATGGAGTTCACCGCCGCGGACATCTTTCAGAACTCGCCCTTTGGCGACATCCTGAATTCACTAAAGTCTCTCTATTTATCCGGAGAGCCCTGGCCGGACTACGGTCAGGAAGGTTGGGATGCGGACGATGAGGAAATTCAACGCCCACCCACCACCCACTTTGTAGCCACTGTTGATGATTTAACCGACGTGCTCGACTTCAACTCCGAAGACATCGACGGTACGGACGACGATGCTGGAGACAACCAAGAACCAGCGCCTACAGGGCACTGGAAGGCCACCTCGTCATACGACATATACATGGTGGACATCCCAAAATATGGGAACGGTGATGGAACAGCGGAGGATGACCCCTCCAAGAAACAGCCCAAGCGCCGACGTCAGCGGCGCCGCTCTAAATCTCGCCACAGTAAAAACGGCGATTCCGGCACGGGAGACAATAACACCCCGGACAGTGCCGAAGATGACCCCCTCCAGCAGGACTCAACGCAGGAGGAGGGAGAAGCAAGTCCGCACGACAGTGCGGCAGAAAGAGAGGTAGAGGACGATAATTATGCGCCTCCCTCCGAAGACGAGGCAAGCCTCGACGACATTTAATTTGTCATGCACGAGGATCCCGCCGAACAGGAGGCGTTTCAAACGCAGGCTTATGGCCACGGCAAGCAGCCTCAAGAAAAAGCAGCAACGACTTAGAGCTGACCAAGACTCGCTAGTCGACAGATGGATGAAGTCCTTGCAGCGAAGAGTATGAACTCAACGCCCCTCAAAAGCTACCCCAAACGCAGGACGTTGCCTCGATTAGAGGAGGAAGCACCCAAGTCACTAACGCACGACATGGCAGACCGGCCACCCCGTGGCCGCGACAGAGAAGACTCTCGGCCCTCCGCTCAAGCCACGCCCCGACGCCGCTCAGAAAGTACCAAGGCACGGGAAAACACGCGGACTTGCGAGATATATTGGAGGATAAGGCAAAGCATACAAGATCGATCTCACGGATCGCGTGGCGCATACACGACATCGGGTGATTACCGTCACGCCGGATACAAACCGGCCGGGCGAACACGATGAACAAAGCTCATATGAGCTACGTCGTGATATAGCCCAATACTGAGGCGCCAGACACCCACTATGCTTCATGATGAAGTAATGGATCATCAAATCACGAGGGCTTCAAACCCGTAAACATCGAATCATACGATGGTACCACAGATCCTGCGGTCCGGATCGAGGACTATCTCCTCCATATCCACATGGCCCGCGGTGATGATCTACATGCCATCAAATACCTCCCACTCAAGCTTAAAGGACCAGCTCGGCATTGGCTCAACAGCTTGCCGCCAGAGTCAATCAGTTGTTGGGAGGACACGAAGCCGCATTCCTCGATAACTTCCGGGGCACATATATGCGACCACCGACGCCGATGACCTTAGCCATATAATTCAGCAGCCGGAAGAATCGGCGGACAATTCGGGACGCGGTTCTAACAAAGAAAAATCAGATCGTCGATCGTGTCCGGATGCGAGGCGCTAGCAGCCTTCAAACACAACATCCGTGACGAGTGGCTAGCCCAGCACCTAGGACAGGAAAAGACGAAATCCATGGCAGCCCTCACCACACTCATGACCCGCTTTTGCGCGGGAGAGGACAGCTGGCTAGCTCGAAGCAACAACTCGGCCAAACACCCTGGTAGTTCGGATACCAAGGACAGCAATGGCAGGTCGCGTCGCAACAAGCATAAGCGCCGCGTGCGGTGATAATGTGAAGATCTGGCGATAAATGCGGATTCAGAGGCTCTAAACCGGTCAGCGGAAGAAGCCATTCAAAAGAAATACCCGGCCCCGTCCAACTCGGACCGAATACTCGATCGCTTGTGCGGATACATGGCACCCCAAAAACCAGCCAACCACACCAACAGGGATGTTGGGTGTTCAAGCAAGCGAGCAAGCTAATCGCGAAAATAACGATAAGGGGCTGCATAGCGATGGCGAGGAAGAGCCCGGCCGCCCGAACAATAGAGGACGAAGGGCTTTCCCACACAAGTGCGGACGGTGAACATGATATCGCAACCCACATACCCAAAAGGGGCGGAAGCGTGCGCTAAAGGGGCGATATCTGCTGATGGAGCGGTCGCCCAAGTTCAACCCATGGTCTGCTGCCCGATCACCTTCGATCGAAGGACCACCCACTAGCATCCGTCCACGGCGGTTTCGCGCATTGGTTCTTGACCCAATTATTGACGGATTTCACCTCACCGAGTCTGATGGACGGCGGTAGCAACTGAACCTGCTTTATCGAGGATCGATGTGCAAAATGGGCATAGACCCCTCAAAGTTAAACCCACAAAGGCGACCTTTAAAGGCGTCATACCAGGTGTAGAGGCCAATTGTACAGGCTCGATTACACTCGAAGTGGTCTTGGATCCCGGATAACTTCGAGCGAAGAGTTAATCTTGACATAGTCCCGTTCGCAGCGGTTATCACGCCTTTGCTTGGGCGAACAACATTCGCCAAAATTCAATGCGGTGCCGCTTCACGCATACCTCAAGCTCAAGATGTCGGGCCCTCGGCGTAATCACGGTCAATGGAAACACGGGCGCTCTCTCGAGCGGAGGAGCATACGGCCGCTCTTTGCGGCGAAGTGCGAACAACCTCTTAAGGCAATTCTCGATCCGGCCAATAAACAATCGGACAACATCAGCGCGCCGGAGTAACCTACAACAAGACCGCTGGCGCGATCCGAAACGCAGCGTAGCAATCCGGCTAACCCCAGCCCTCGAAGTTGCGAAGCCAGTACTAGGCATACACAACTACGCTCTGGAGATACCATGGGCATAAGGGAGTGGCACGACCACGACACTCCTGAATCGGCTCAAGCGCACTGGGGCCCCGATTGTGTCATTCTTTTTCTTTTTCTTTTTCTTACTTTCGGGACTCTGTTCTCCGGGCGCCCTGTCGGCGTTCTCGCCGAACTCACAATGCAACAGCCGGGAAGCGAAAACTGCGTCAGTGTCGGTGGTCTCTACTACGAGCATTATACCTGTTTTACATACCATCCGCAGCTTACCTGGAGAGGGACATGTTAAATAGTCCCATCCCTTGCTTATCGCACTATTTTTATCGTTACGCTTTCATTGCAGTTCCTTTTGAATGAACAATACATAGCTTTTGCCTATTATTGCACTCCTTTCTTTATCTATATATATGTTCATTTCATGACATGTTGCACCCGTACACTTTAGTGCGGCCAATACACCGAGGGCTTAAGTTCCCCGAATATGATGTTAGAAGTCGAACACTTTCACAAGTGCGGCACCCCGAACTTATAGCATTATATGCATCGGCTCCGAATCATGTCTTGGGTCAATAGTTTGGTTTGCCCGGCTCCCATGTTTTGGTACCTTACGTTCCGATATATCGGCTAAGGTAGCGCTGGGAGAACCACTGCGATTGTGCCCTGGTTGAGCTGGGTTGAGCACCTCGATGGAGAAAGCTAAAACTAATCGTCATGATAGAGGCGAGAGCGACGCTGTTCGAGAGGTTTTTCGGGTCCCTAAAGACTTATGCGCTTAGGCGAGTCGGCATTGTACGGCCAAGGCATGGATAGCGCCCGAACTCGGTCTTCGAATACTAGGGGCTTCGCCAAAATTTAAAATTATAGAATTCTATGGCTAAGTGAGAGTGTTCAAGCATTATAAGTCCGGTTGCCTTGTTCGTTGCGTTGGCGCCTTCCTCGATGGACCCAGAATGGGAACAAGAGCGCTCAAGTTTATCCGAACACCCCAGCACTCGTGGCATGGGGCTGAAGCCAACGACTTGCCATCTCTCAAATTTGATAAGCGGCCGCCTGAAGGTAATATTTTAAATTAACAAAGCGTTGCTTAGCGCATATGAACAAGTTTTCAGCGCATGCAGGATAACAAATGCGAGTCTATTCAAAATTACATCTTTGGAGCACTCATCCGCTATCTGGTAGGCGCCCTTCAGGCGCCCTCATAATACATTTGGGCGTGCGATGCTCCTTGCCCTTGGTGGCCCGTCCGTCTGAGCTTCTCCCCATCCAGCTTGCCCGGTGCACTTTAGCACGGGCAAGGGCCCGACAGGCACCTTCAATGCAGACGGAGTGCTTGATGACTTCAATCCATGGATAGGCGTCCACCAGCCACCGCACTAGCCCATAGTAGCTCCCAGGCATGGCTTCCAATGGCCACAGCCGAACTATAAGGCCCTTCATGGCCTGTTCGGCAACCTTGTGGAGCTCGACCAGCTGCTTCAGCTGGTCGCTTAGGGGCACCGGATGTCCGGCCTCGACATCTTGAGACGAATACCTTCTCCGTCGAGCTCCCTCCTTGGCGCGGTAGAACGCGGCAGCATCAGACGCACTATGGGGCAGATCTGCGAATGCTCCTGGAGAGCTCCGAATCCGGGTAAGTAATAGGTAATTGACCTTTACATTCCTGCTTTGCATAAAGAATTTCTTGGAGGGCTTTTTGGGCTTCGGCCTTAGCGGCTTTGGCACTCTCAAGAGCCGAGGCGAGCTCGGACTCTCGAGTCTTCGAGTCACGCTCCAAATTCTCGTGTTTTTCCACGAGAGCATGGAGCTCTTGCCGCACCTCCGCCACCCGCTCCTCCTGCTTCTCTCGCTCGGTGCGCTCCGCGGCCGCTTTGCTTTCGGCCGCAGACACCGCTTCCTTCAGGGTCGCCACCTCGTTCGTGGCCCCTACAATACCCACGTTATTCCTGTCATTTTTTGCAACCAAATCCTTTCTATAAGGTATTTCTTTAATAAGGTATTACTTACCTTCCTTGTCCTCGAGCAGCTTCTTGGCTTGGCCGAGCTCGTTCTCGGACCGCTCGAGGTTCTCCTTCAATGCATTGACCTCCGCAGTCAGTGCGGCAGAGGTCAGCAGGGCAGCCTGCATTACCATATTGACATAATTATGTTAGACTCCTGCGTATATATTTTTAGATCCTCAGTCCGACTTTTCTTTCCGAACACCGAACTAAGCATCAGGGGCTACTGTCTATGCGGTAATCTTCTTTTATATATTAACAACTTACCTCAAAGCCTGTTAAAAGGCTGGTACATGCTTCAGTCAGCCCGCTCTTGGCGGACTGAACTTTCTGGATCACCGCACTCATGATAGTGCGGTTCTCCTCGTTGATGGAGGCGCCGTTAAGCGCCTCCAACAAGCTATCAGGTGCCTCCGGTTGGACGGAGGTCACCGGTGTCATGATCTTGCCCTTCTTACAAAGGGCTGCTGCCGCCGCCGGAACCATTGCGGGTTCGGCGGAATCGGCACAATGCCGGACTTAGAGCCCTCTGGGGTTTTGCCCCCTTTGCGCCCGGCGTCCGGGAGGTCGCCTTGCGGTGCCTCCAGGACCACCTCCTCCTGGTTGGGCCCCTTTTGGGACTCCACCGCGGTATCATCTGCGTCCACGAGGAGGAGGCGGTCGGAAGTGAAGTGCTATTCATCCGGCGTATCCGAGGAGCAGCTCGGCGAAGTGGCAAGATCGTCACTGGCGGGCTACATGGTTATATTCGGCGTTAGAAGACACTATGCGACAAATGAAAATTCATGAGTTATTCTGGAATCCGGACACTTACGATCTCGCCAGAGGCTTGGTCCTTGTTGGCCACTCCTCCTCATCGCTGTCGGCGTTGGCGGAGAAGTCCGGAGGAAGGTCCTTCCTTCTTGACCCTCCGGCCTCCCGGTTGGGGCAGCCTTCCTTTTCTTCTCTCCCCTCACTGGGGGAGAGGCTTCTTCTTCCTCCTCCTCTTCCTCAGAGGAGGGTTCCGCCTCAGGGTCGTCGGGCGATGAGTCCGGCAGCCCCTAGCGCCGGGAGCTCCTTCGAGTTCCCGTGGCCTCCTTCTTGGCCTTCTTCTCGGCACCACGTGAGGTGCGGAACCAGCAACCCGCCAATCGGCGTCCGCTGGGTCTTACGGCAAAGGGGCGGACGGTTAATCTGTCGGATTTAACCAACCGATCTGTCAAAGGTTAGGGAGTTTTAGATCCGCATAGAGTCAAACTATGAAAAAGAGTCCCATAAAGGGTAAAATAACTTACCTCGCTGGCTTGCGCTGCGAGCTGAATCCGCGATCTTGGTGGCGGATGTAGAACCTCGGCGCCCTTGAACCGCACCTTCGGGCATCTTCGTGCGTAGTGTCGAAGAGCCTTTTCAGAGTTGGGTGCTATGCGGATCAATTCCCACAATTTGAAGGCCCGTTGTTGGCATGGGAGAATCCGGCGGATGAGCATCACCTGGATTACGTTGACAAGCCTGAGATTCTTGTCCACCAGGCTTCGGACGCAGGTTTGGAGTCCGGATAGCTCATCCGAATCCCCCCACGTCTGGCCCGTCTCTTTCCAGGACGTGAGCCGTGTGGGGAAGCTAGATCGGAATTCGGGGGCCGCCGCCCATTGAGAGTCGCACGGCTCGGTGATGTAGAACCACCCCGATTGCCACCCCTTTACGGTCTCCACAAAACCCTCGAGTCATAGGACTTTGGCCATCTTGCCAACCATGGCGCCTCCGCACTCCGCTTGGCGGACGCCCACTACCTTCGGCACGACATTGAAGGTCTTCAGCCATAAGCGAAGTGGGGCTGGATCTGAAGGAAGGCCTCACACCTGACGATAAATGCCGAGATGTTGAGGATGAAATTGGGGCGGATCATGGAAATCTAGGCCGTAGTAGAACATGAGCCCCGGACAAATGGGTGAAGTGGAAACCCTAGTGCAGCGGAGGAAGTGGGGAGAACACCACCCTCTCATGGGGCACAGGGGGTGGGGATGAGCTGCCCCTTGTCGGGCAGCCGATGTGCGATGTCGTCGGACAAGTATCCGGCCTTCCGCAGCTTTTTACTTGGCCCTCCGTAATGGAGGAGACCATCCACCGCCTCCGCTCCGGACATGGCTGGAGATGGTTGAGGAAGGATGTGCGGACTTAGGGTATTTGGAGCTCAAAGTCTTGGAAATGGATGAGCAAGGGAGGAGGAAGGCGTGGGTGAAAAGGGTGGATCCTTATCCCTTATATGGACGGACGAAGTTATCGTCCCCACCGGCTGATAAAACTCGCTTATCTCCCAAGCGCCGCAATCAATGGCGGTTGGGTTACCCACGTCCGTATTGATAAGAATCCCGGAATAAGGGGGCACGATCTACGCTTTGATAAGACGTGCCAAGGAAACCGCCTCGCTAAACGAGCTGAGGTGGGACAGTAAAAAAACAATTCAAATAAAGGCCTGGCCGTGGTGTGATGTCACGCCGCGGAATACGTCAGCAGATCTGTGCAAAAAGTTATTCTCTCTACGGTGGTATGTGGAACTTGTTTTGCAGAGCCGGACACTATCCTGGTGTTCAAAACCTTCTATGAAGTATTCGGAGGAGGAACCCGCCTTGCAATGCCGAAGACAATATGCGTGCGGACTCGTCGTCCTTTGAAGCCTGGTTCGAGGGAGCTCTTGGGGAAGTCTGGCCTAGGGGGTGTCAGGATAGCGAACTATCATCTTCGGCGGACTCCTAGACTATGAAGATACAAGATTGAAGACTTCGTCCCGTGTCCGGATGGGACTTTCCTTGGCGTGGAAGGCAAGCTTGGCGATACGGATATGTAGATTTCCTACCATTGTAACCGACTCTGTGTAACCCTAACCATATTCGGTGTTTATATAAACCGAAGGGTTTTAGTCCATAGGACGAACAACAATCATACCATAGGATAGCTTCTAGGGTTTAGCCTCTCTGATCTCGTGGTAGATCTACTCTTGTACTACCCATATCATCAATATTAATCAAGCAGGAGTAGGGTATTACCTCCATCGAGAGGGCTCGAACCTGGGTAAAAACATCGTGTCCCTTGTCTCCTGTTACCATCCGCCTAGACGCACAGTTCGGGACCCCCTACCCGAGATCCGCCGGTTTTGACACCGACAGGAACGTTGTAGAAAATAAAAATTTTCTATGCTTCACCAAGATAAATCTATGAGTTCATCTAGCAACGAGAGAGAGGAGTGCATCTACATACCCTTGTAGATCGCGGCGGAAGCGTTCAAGAGAAGCGGGGTTGAGGAGTCGTATTCGTCGTGATCCAAATCACCGATGATCCTAGTGCTGAGCGGACAGCACCTCCGCGTTCAACACACGTGCGGTTGGGAAGGCGTCTCCTCCTTCTTGATCCAGCAAGGGGAAGGAGAGGTTGATGGAGATCCAGCAGACGACGGCGTGGTGGTGGGTGCAGCAGCGATCTCGGTAGGGCTTCGCCAAGCTTCACCGAGAGGGAGAGGTGTAGCAAGGGGAGAGGAGGTGCCAAGTGCATGGGTGCGGCTGCCCTCCTCCCCCCTTTATATAGGCCCCCTAGAGGCGCCTGCCTGGAGATGGGATCTCCAAGGGGCGGCGGCGGGGGTGGCTTGCCCCCAAGCCGGTGGGCGCCCCCCCTAGGGTTTCCCAACCCTAGGCGCGGGGGGCCCAAGGGGGGGCACACCAGCCCACTAGGGGCTGGTTCCCCTCCACTTCAGCCCATGGGGCCCTCCGGGATAGGTGGCCCCACCGGTGGACCCGGGACCTTTTCAGTGGTCCCGACACAATACAGTGACCCTGAAACTTTCCCGATGAGCGAAACCTGACTTCCTATATATAATTCTTTACCTCCGAACCATTCCGGAACTCCCCGTGACGTCCGGGATCTCATCCGGGACTCCGAACAACTTTCGAGTTACTGCATACTCATATCTCTACAACCCTAGCGTCACCGAACCTTAAGTGTGTAGACCCTACGGGTTCGGGAGACATGCAGACATGACCGAGACGCCTCTCCGGTTAATAACCAACAGCGGGATCTGGATACCCATGTCGGCTCCCACATGCTCCTCGATGATCTCATCGGATGAACCACGATGTCGAGATTCAAGCAACCCGTATACAATTCCCTTTGTCAATCGATGCGTTACATGCCCGAGATTCGATCGTGGTATCCCAATACCTCGTTTAATCTCGTTACCGGCAAGTCACTTTACTCGTACCGTAATGCATGATCCCATGACCAGACACTTGGTCACATTGAGCTCATTATGATGATGCATTACTGAGTGGGTTACCTCTCCGTCATACGGAGTGACAAATCCCAGTCTCGATTCGTGCCAACCCAACAGACACTTTCGGAGATACCCGTAGTGAACCTTTATAGTCACCCAGTTACGTTGTGACGTTTGGTACACCCAAAGCACTCCTACGGTATCCGGGAGTTGCACAATCTCATGGTCTAAGGAAATGATACTTGACATTTGGAAAAGCTTTAGCTAAACAAACTACACGATCTTTGAGCTATGCTTAGGATTGGGTCTTGTCCATCACATCATTCTCCCAATGATGTGATCCCATTATCAATGACATCCAAAATCCATAGTCAGGAAACCATGACTATCTGTTGATCAACGAGCTAGTCAACTAGAGGCTCACTAGGGACACGTTGTGGTCTATGTATTCACACGTGTATTACAATTTCCGGATAACACAATTATAGCATGAATAATAGACTACTATCATGAACAAAGAAATATAATAATAACCATTTTATTATTTCCTCTAGGGCATATTTCCAACAGTCTCCCACTTGCACTAGAGTTCAATAACCTAGTTACATTGTGATGAATCGAACACCCATGGAGTTCGGTGTTGATCATGTTTTGCTCTAGGGAGAGGTTTAGTCAGCGGATCTGCTACATTCAGGTCCGTATGTACTTTACAAATATCTATGTCTCCATCTTGAACATTTTCACGAATGGAGTTGAAGTGATGCTTGATGTGCTGGTCTTCTTGTGAAACCTGGGCTCCTTGGCAAGTGCAATAGCTCGGTGTTGTCACAGAAGAGTTTGATCGGCCCGACGCATTGGGTATGACTCCTAGGTCGGTGATGAACTCCTTCACCCAGATTGCTTCATCGCTGCCTCCGAGGCTGCCATGTATTCCGCTTCACATGTAGATCCGCCACGACACTTTGCTTGCAAGCTGCACCAGCTTCTTGCCCCACCATTCAAAATATACACGTATCCGGTTTGTGACTTAGAGTCATCCAGATCTGTGTCGAAGCTAGCGTCGGCGTAACCCTTTATGATGAGCTCTTCGTCACCTCCATACACGAGAAACATGTCCTTAGTCCTTTTCGGTACTTCAGGATATTCTTGACCGCTGTCCGGTGTTCCTTGCGGGATTACTTTGGTACCTTCCTACCAAACTTACGGCAAGGTTTACATCAGGTTTGGTACACAGACATGGCATACATAATAGATCCTATGGCTGAGGCATAGGGATGACACTCATCTCTTCTTTATCTTACTGCCGTGGTGGGGCATTGAGCGAGCTCAATCTCACACCTTGCAATAAAGGCAAGAACCCTTTCTTGGACTGATCCATATTGAACTTCTTCAATATCTTATCAAGGTATGTGCTTTGTGAAAGACCTATGAGGCGTCTTGATCTATCCTATAGATCTTGATGCCTAATATATAACAACTTCTCCAAGGTCCTTCATTGAAAAACACTTATTCAAGTAGGCCTTAATGCTGTCCAAAAGTTCTATATCATTTCCCATCAAAAGTATGTCATCTACATATAATATGAGAAATGCTCTGAGCTCCCACTCACTTTCTTGTAAGCGAGGCTTCTCCATAAGTCTGCATAAACCCAAGCGCTTTGATCATCTCATCAAAGCGAATGTTCTAACTCGAGATGCTTGCACCAGCCCATAAATGGATCATTGGAGCTTGCATACCTTGTTAGCATTCTCGGGGTCAACAAAACCTTCCGGCTGCATCATATACAGTTCTTCCTTAAGATGGCCGTTAAGGAATGCCGTTTTGGCGTCCATTTGCCATATCTCATAATCATAGTATCGGCAATTGCTAACATGATTGAGACGGACTTTAGCCGCTACGGAGAGAATGTCTCATCGTAGTCAACCCCTTGAACTTGTCGATAACCCTTAGCGACAAGTCGAGCTTTATAGATGGTAACATTACCATCCGTGTCCGTCTTCTTCTTAAAGATCCATTTGTTTTCTATCGCTCGCCGATCATCGGCAAGTCTGTCAAAGTCCATACTTCGTTTTCATACATGGATCCTATCTCGGATTGCATGGCTTCAAGCCATTTGTTGGAATCTGGGCCGCCATCGCTTCTTCATAGTTCAAGGTTCACGTTGTCTAACAACATGATTTCCGGGACAGGGTTGCCATACCACTCTGGTGTGGAGCGTGTCCTCGTGGACCTCTGAAGTTCGGTAGTAACTTGATCCGAAGTACCTTGATCATCATCATTAACTTCCTCTTGGTTGGTCTGGCACCACAGGAACATCTTCTGAGTTGCTCTACTCACGGTTCAAGAGGTAGTACTTCATCAAGTTCCACTTTCCTCCACTTACTTCTCTTGAGAGAAACTCTTTCTCGAAAGGACCCGTTCTTGGCAACAAAGATCTTGCCTTCGGATCTGAGGTAGAAGGTATACCCAATGGTTTCCTTAGGGTATCCTATGAAGGCGCATTTTCCGACTTGGGTTCGAGCTTTTCAGGTTGAAGTTTCTTGACATAAGCATCGCATCCCCAAACTTTTAGAAGCGACAGCTTAGGTTTCTTCCCAAACCATAATTCATACGGTGTCGTCTCAGCGGTTTAGGCGGTGCCCTATTTAAAGTGAATGTAGCTGTCTCTAGGCGTATCCCCAAAATGATAGTGGTAAATCGGTAAGAGACATCATAGATCGCACCATATCCAATAAAGTGCGATTCTGACGTTCGGACACACCGTTCTGTTGAGGTGTTCGAGTGGCGTGAGTTGTGAAACGATTCCACATTTCCTTAAGTGCGTACCAAATTCGTGACTTAAATATTCTCCTCCACGATCGATCGTAGAACTTTATCTTTCGGTCACGTTGATTCTCTACCTCATTCTGAAATTCCTTGAACTTTTCAAAGGTCTCGGACTTGTGTTTCATCAAGTAGACATACCCATATCTACTCAAGTCATCGGTGAGTGAGAACATAACGATATCCTCCATGAGCCTCAACGCTCATTGGACCCACACATCGGTATGTATGATTTCCAATAAGTTGGTTGCTCGCTCCATTGTTAGGAGAAGCGGAGTCTTGGTCATTTGCCCATGAGGCATGGTTAGCATGTGTCAAATGATTCATAATCGAGAGACTCTAAAGTCCATTAGCATGGAGCTTCTTCATGCGCTTGACACCAATGTGACCAAGGCGGCGATGCCACAAGTATGTGGGACTATCATTATCAACTTTACATCTTTTGGTATTCACACTATGAATATGTGTAACATCACGTTCGAGATTCATTAAGAATAAACCATTGACCATCGGGGCATGACCATAAAACATATCTCTCATATAAATAGAACAACCATTATTCTCGAATTTAAATGAGTAGCCATCTCGTATAAGCGAGATCCGGATACAATGTTCATGCTCAAAGCTGGCACTAAATAACAATTATTGAGGTTTAAAACTAATCCCGTAGGTAAATGTAGAGGTAGCGTGCGGCGGCGATCACATCGACCTTGGAACCATTCGGCAGCGCATCGTCACCTCGTCCTTTGCCGATCTCCGCTTATTCCGCAGCTCCTGCTTTGAGTTACAAATATGAGCAGCGGCACGGTATCAAATCCTAGGAGCTACTACGAGTACTGGTAAGGTACACATCAGTTACATGTATATGACATATACCTTTCGTGTTGCCGGCCTTCTTGTCCGCTAAGTATTTGGGGCAGTTCCGCTTCCAGTGTCCGCTTCCCTTGCAATAAAAGCACCCAGTCTCAGGCTTGGGTCCATTCTTTGACTTCTTCCGGCAAGCTGTCTTGCGGGCGCGACAACTCCCTTGTCGTCCTTCTTGAAGTTCTTCTTACCCTTGCCTTTCTTGAACTTAGTGGTTTTATTCACCATCAACACTTGATGTTCCTTCTTGATCTCTACCTCCGCTGATTTCAGCATTGAATATACCTCGAGAATGGTCTTTTCCATCCCTGCATATTGAAGTTCATCACAAAGCTCTTGTAGCTCGGTGGAAGCGGCGAAGGATTCTGTCAATAACGCGTCATCCGGAGATTAACTCCCAGCTGAGTTAAGTGGTTGTGCAACCCGGACATTTTGAGTATGTGCTCCTTGTGAACTATTTTCCTCCATCTTACAAGCTGAAGAACTTGTCGGAGACTTCATATCTCGACCGGGCATGAGCTTGGAAAACCATTTTCAGCTCTTGAACATCTCATATGCTCGTGTTGCTCAAAAGCGCTTTTGGAGCCCGGTTCTAAACTATAAAGCATGCCGCCTTTGAGCGAGGGAGTAATCATCGGCCACGAGACTACCAAGCGTTCATAACGTCTTGGTTCTCTGCGATGGGAGCTTCACCTAGCGGTGCTTCTAGGACATAATCTTTCTTTGCAGCTATGAGGATGATCCTCAGGTTCCGGACCGACTCCGTATAGTTGCTGCCATCATCTTTCAGCTTGGTTTTCTCTAGGAACGCGTTGAAGTTGAGGTGGACATGAGCGTTGGCCATTTGATCAACAAGACATTTTGTAAAGATTTTAGACTAAGTTCATGATAATTAAGTTCATCTAATCAAATTATTTAATGAACTCCCACTCAGATTAGACATCCCTCTAGTCATCTAAGTGATACATGGTCCGAGTCGACTAGGCCGTGTCCGATCATCACGTGAGATGGACTAGTCATCATCGGTGAACATCTCCATGTTGATCGTATCTTCCATCGACTCATGTTCGACCTTTCGGTCTCTTGTGTTCGAGGCCATATCTGTACATGCTAGGCTCGTCAAGTTAACCTAAGTGTTTATGCATGTGTAAATCTGTCTTACACCCATTGTATGTGAGCGTTAGAATCTATCACACCCGATCATCACGTGGTGCTTGAAACAACGAACTTTATAGCGGTATACAGTTAGGGAACACTTTCTTGAAATTATTATGAGGATCATCTTATTTACTACCGTCGTTCTAAGTAAACAAGATGCATAAACATGATAAACATCACATGCAATCAAATAGTAGTGACATGATATGGCCAATATCATATAGCTCCTTTGATCTCCATCTTGAGGCTCCATGATCATCTTCGTCACGGCGGCATGACACCATGATCTCCATCATCGTGTCTCCATGGGGTTGCTCGCCAACTATTACTTCTACTACTATGGCTAACGGTTTAGCAATAAAGTAAAGTAATTACATGGCGTTGAATCAATGACACGCAGGTCATACAATAATTAAGACAACTCCTATGGCTCCTGCGGTTGTCATACTCATCGACATGCAAGTCGTGATTCCTATTACAAGAACATGATCTCATACATCACATATATATCATTCATCATTCATCACAACTTTTGGCCATATCACATCACAATCACATGCTGCAAAAACAAGTTAGGCGTCCTCTAATTGTTGTTGCATGTTTCTGATGGCTGCAATAGGGTTCTAGCAAGAGCGTTTTCTTACCTACGTAAAAGCCACAGCGTGATTTGTCAACTTCTATTTACCCTTCATAAGGACCCTTTTCATCGAATCCGCTCCAACTAAAGTGGGAGAGCAGACACCCGCTAGCCACCTTATGCAACTAGTGCATGTCGATCGGTGGAACCTGTCTCACGTAAGCGTCGTGTAAAGTCGGTCCGGGCGCTTCATCCCACAATACCGCTGAAGCAAAATAAGACTAGTAGTGGCAAGAAAGTTGACAACATCTCGCCCACAACAAATTGTGTTCTACTCGTGCAAAGAGAACTACGCATAGACCTAGCTCATGATACCCTTTGTTGGGGAGCGTTGCAGAAAATAAAAAAATCTCGCTTCACCAAGATCAATCTATGAGTTCATCTAGCAGCGAGAGAGAGGTGCATCTACATACCCTTGTAGATCGGCGAAGCGTTCAAGAGAAGCGGGGTTGAGGAGTCGTACTCGTCGTGATCCAAATCACCGATGATCCTAGTGCTGAATGGACAGCACCTCCGCGTTCAACACACGTGCGGTTGGGAAGGCGTCTCCTCCTTCTTGATCCAGCAAGGGGAAGGAGAGGTTGATGAAGATCCATCGGCCTGACGGCGTGGTGGTGGATGCAGCGATGATCTCGGCGAGGCCGCCAAGCTTCAGCGAGAGGAGAGGTGTAGCAAGGGAGAGGGGCGCCAAGAGCATGGGTGCGCTGCCCTCCTCCCCCCCTTTATATAGGCCCCCTAGGGGGGCTCCGGCCCCAGGAGATGGGATCTCCAGGGGCGGCGGCATGGGGTGGCTTGCCCCCAAGCCGGTGGGCGCCCCCCCTAGGGTTTCCCAACCCTAGGCTAGGGGGCCCAAAGGCGCACCAGCCCACCGGGGCTGGTTCCCCTCCACTTCAGCTCATGGGGCCCTCGGGATAGGTGGCCCCACCGGTGGACCCCGGGACCCTTCCGGTGGTCGGTACAATACAGTGACCCCCAAAACTTTCCAAATGAGCGAAACCTGCCTTCCTATATATAATTCTTTACCTCCGGACCATTCCGGAACTCCTCGTGACGTCCGGGATCTCATCCGGGACTCCGAACAACTTTCGGGTTACTGCATACTCATATCTCTACAACCCTAGCGTCACCGAACCTTAAGTGTGTAGACCCTACGGGTTCGGGAGACATGCAGACATGACCGAGACGCCTCTCCGGTCAATAACCAACAGCTGGATCTGGATACCCATGTTGGCTCCCATATGCTCTCGATGATCTCATCGGATGAACCACGATGTCGAGATTCAAGCAACCCGTATACAATTCCCTTTGTCAATCGATGCGTTACATGCCGAGATTCGATCGTCGGTATCCCAATACCTCGTTTAATCTCGTTACGGCAAGTCACTTTACTCGTACCGTAATGCATGATCCGTGACGGACACTTGGTCACATTGAGCTCATTATGATGATGCATTACCAAGTGGGCCCAGAGATAACTCTCCGTCATACGGAGTGACAAATCCGATCTCGATTCGTGCCAACCAGCAGACACTTTCGGAGATACCCGTAGTGAACCTTTATAGTCACCCGATTACGTTGTGACGTTTGGCACACCAAAGCACTCCTACGGTATCCGGAGTTGCACAATCTCATGGTCTAAGGAAATGATACTTGACATTTGGAAAAGCTTTAGCTAAGCGAACTACGATCTTTGAGCTATGCTTAGGATTGGGTCTTGTCCATCACATCATTCTCCCAATGATGTGATCCGTTATCAATGACATCCAATGTCCATAGTCAGGAAACCATGACTATCTGTTGATCAACGAGCTAGTCAACTAGAGGCTCACTAGGGACACGTTGTGGTCTATGTATTCACACGTGTATTACGATTTCCGGATAACACAATTATAGCATGAATAATAGACTATTATCATGAACAAAGAAATATAATAATAACCATTTTATTATTGCCTCTAGGGCATATTTCCAATTGTTACCCACGCCCGTATTGATGAGAATCCCGGAATAAGGGGACACGATCTCTGCTTCTACAAGACGTGCCAAGGAAACCGCCTCGCTAAACGCGCTGATGTGGGACTGTAAAACGATTTGAATAAAGGCTTGGCCGTGGTGTGATGTCATCTTTGCGAATGCGTCGGCTGATTGGATTTGTGTAAATATTATTCTCTCTGCGGTGGTATGTGGAACTTATTTTGCGAGCGGACACTATCCTTGTGTTCAGAATCTTCTATGAAGTATTAGGAGGAGGAACCCACCTTGCAATGCGAAGACAATCTGCTTGGCGCCCGGACTCGTCGTCATTGAAGCCTGGTTCGAGAGGCTCTTGACGAGTCTGGATTAGGGAGTGTCCGGATGGCGGACTATAACCTTTGGCGGACTCTGGACTATGAAGATACAAGATTGAAGACTTCGTCCCGTGTCCGGATGGGACTTTCCTTGGCGTGGAAGGCAAGCTTGGCGATCTGGATATGTAGATCTCCTCCCATTGTAACCGACTCTGTGTAACCCTAGCCCTCTCCGGTGTCTATAAACCGGAGGGTTTTAATCCGTGGGGCGAACAACAATCATACCATAGGCTAGCTTCTAGGGTTTAGCCTCTCACGATCTCGTGGTAGATCTACTCTTGTACTACCCATATCATCAATATTAATCAAGTAGGAGTAGGGTTTTACCTCCATCGAGAGGGCCCGAACCTGGGTAAAAACATCGTGTCCCTTGTCTCCTATTACCATCCGCCTAGACGCACAGTTTGGGACCCCCTACCAGAGATCCGCCGGTTTTGACACCGACGGTTACGTCGATGCAAGCTTTAACACCTATCCGAATGACTCTGAGTAGCAAACCGGATACATATAGTGGAGCAACCATTTGGAATAGCTCCAAGTGGAGCGTGGAAGCAGCATTAATAATATGACCTAGAGATTTGCGAAGTACATACGGATCTGAATGTTGCAGACCCGTTGACTAAAACCTCTCTCACAAGCGAAACATGATCAAACCCCAGAACTCATTGAGTCTTAATCACATGATGATGTGAACTAGTTTATTGACACTAGTAAACTCTTTGGATGTTGGTCACATGGCGATGTGACCTGTGAGTGTTAATCACATGGCGATGTGAACTAGATTATTGACTCTAGTGCAAGTGGGAGACTGTTGGAAATATGCTCTAGAGGCAATAATAAATTAGTTATTATTATATTTCCTTGTTCATGATAATCGTTTATTATCCATGCTATAATTGTATTGATAGGAAACTCAGATACATGTGTGGGTATATAGACAACACCATGTCCTAGTAAGCCTCTAGTTGACTAGCTCGTTGATCAATAGATGGATGCGGTTTCCGACCATGGACATTGGATGTCGTTGATAGCGGGATCACATCATTAGGGAATGATGTGATGGACAAGACAATCCTAAGCCTAGCACAAAGATCGTGTAGTTCATATGCTAAAGCTTTTCTAATGTCAAGTATCATTTCCTTAGACCATGAGATTGTGCAACTCCGGATCTTGTAGGAATGCTTTGGGTGTACCAAAGCGTCCTGGCAATGCTGGGTGGCTATAAAGGTGCACTACGGTATCTCCGAAAGTGTCTGTTGGGTTGTACGAATCAAGGCGGGATTTGTCACTCCGTGTGACGGAGAGACATCTCTGGGCCCACTCGGTAGGACATCATCATAATGTGCACAATGTGACCAAGGAGTTGATCACGGGATGATGTGTTACGGGACGAGTAAAGAGACTTGTCGGTAACGAGATTGAACAAGGTATCGGGATGCCGACGATCGAATCTCGGGCAAGTACTATACCGGTAGACAAAGGGAATTGAATACGGGATTGATTGAATCCTCGACATCGTGGTTCATCCGATGAGATCATCGTGGAACATGTGGGAGCCAACATGGGTATCCAGATCCCGCTGTTGGTTATTGGCCGGAGAGTTGTCTCGGTCTTATGCGCATGGTTCCCGAACCCGTAGGGTCTACACATAAGGTTCGATGGCGCTAGGGTTATTGGGAATAGATGTGCGTGGTTGCGAATGTTGTTGAGTCCGGATGAGATCCGGACGTCACGAGGAGTTCAGAATGGTCCGGAGGTAAAGATTTATATATGGGAAGTCATCGTCGGTCACCGGAATAATTCGGGGTTACGGTATTGTCTTGGGACCAAGAAGGGTTCGAGGTCCACAGGAGGGTCCACCTGCCGGAGGGCCCTATGGGCTGTTTGTGGAGAGGACCAGCCCTTAGTGGGCTGGCGCCTCCCGTTTAGGGCCCATGCACCTAGGGTTTGGGGAACCCTAAAAGGCGCCCCTTGCCTTGAGGGGCAACCCCCGGCCGCCGCCCCTCCTCGATTGGATCACGAGGGGCGGCCCCTCTCCCTTGCCCCTATATATGTGTGGGGTGGGATGGCAGCCGCACCCAAGTTACAGCGCAGCCCTTCCCTCTCCCAAGTCCTCCTCCTCTCCCGCGGTGCTTGGTGAAGCCTGCGCAGATTGCCACGCTCCTCCTTCACCACCACGCCGTCGTGCTTGCTGCTGGACGGAGTCTTCCCCAACCTCTCCTTCTCCCTTGCTGGATCAAGGCGTGGGAGGCGTCACCGGGCTGCGTGTGTTGAGCGCGGAGGCTCCATGGTTCGGCGCTTAGATCGGAATCAACCGCGATCTGAATCGCTCTGAGTCGACTCCTTCATCCAGCGTTCTTGCAACGCTTCCGGCAGAGATCTACAAGGGTATGTAGATGCACTCCCCTTCCCCTCGTTGCTAGATTACTCCATAGATTGATCTTGGTGATGCGTAGAAAATTTTGAATTTCTGCTACGTTCCCCAACAGGGAGGGGAGAGAAGTGGCTTCTGGTTTGGTGCAGCGAGTGGATGGGGAGTAATATATGTGGGAGTAGGTGGGCCAACATGGGTCAGGTCCGACGTGGCGGACTCGCCTGGACGCCTCCATATCCGTTCCATATTTTGTGTGGATATGAAAGATGACAGTCACTCCGAATATTAGAGACCCGTTTGAGGTGTCCGTCTGGATCAAAATATCATGACGGAGACCGTCCGCTTGAGCATTTAAAATGGGTTTAGGTTGAGATGCTCTTCTGATGACCGTCGAAGGGGCAGACATGTTGCGGAAAACTCTAGCATTGTCTCTCTCAGCTTCAGCACAGCGATGCAGCTCCGGACAGGTTGAATGTTTGGTTGATGGCTTTGAAGGCTGCGACATGATGATGTCTCCATGACCGGAGAGAGAAGGTGTCCAGCGGCCCCGTTCATCTCTTGCTACTCAATTATGGACAGAGAGAAAATGATTATGCCCAATCCATATGACTATATTTTAGTTCACCTGTTTGGAAAAGAGCCATCTACACAACATTTCTCAGCTTTGCGATACACAGACGAGCATGACAGTTTGTCATGGCTTCATGATGTGGGCAATCAGTGTGGGTGCTACTTTTTCTCAACAAGATGGATAACAGATCTCCCTTAAAAAAAGATGGATAACAGGTGACTAAGGGCCCGTTCTTGTAGGGTTTACTAGACCATAGAGGCGCGCCCGTTCATCTTAGGAAGAATAACAACTAGATAGGAAGTGCGGCTTGCCGCACCCCACCCGCTCCAGTCATATCCAACCTGGTATGAGACGTTCTGTATTTCATACGTTTATACAATGAAAGCAATACCGCAAAGGCTCAGTATGCTACAGAAAAAGTGAAAGGCTCAATTGTTCGTGATAATTTATTTACAATCTACACAAGGCCACAAAAAAGAGAGTAACATCCATGCATAGTTTCTATACTAAGCATAGGCAGAGTGCATACAAAACATGTGTTACACAGAATTTTTATTGCCCAATACTTTTGCAGTTGCACAGGTCACACATGTTACAGATAGATAAGGTGCCGACAATGATAAAACAAAAAAATAACTAATAGGCACACAAGCCTTCGTTTTCCCCCCTAACAGATTCACTTTTACCTAGAACTTCCGTGCTTCGCATCTACAGAAACTATATCATCTGAATCTGTATATCTATCTACTCCTTTCTTTCTTCGCGTAGTCAATCCACAGGGAGAGGAGGAGGAATTTCTTCGCGTCAATCCACAGGATGGATTTTCTATGAGCAATCCTCCAAGCTGGGTAAGTGGACATTTCTTTGTGCCCATCCGATCCATATTCTCATAGTCAAGTATCTCATTTTGTGATTTCGACGCAGGAACTGCGCCAGGCCGTAAAGGATATAGACAGCCTGCCTCCACAACCCGAAGATCCAGAACGGTTCCTTGATCCGGCCTCCCAAGAGGATCCGGACATATCGATGGAGCTGATCGATGGGGTATTTCACCTGTGAGCATTGATAATGCCTGGTTGCCATTCTGACCCGATTACCGGAATAATTCCAGCCTCACAGGTAACTGAGACCGAAGACCCAATACTTTGAGAATGATTCATCCGTGCTTATTTTTATCACCATATACCAACGGTGTTTTGCAGGGGAGCCCTTGAGGCGGAAGGCCGAGCCTGCGGCGGCTAGCCAACAAGGGGCAGCACGGCCCAGCAGGCTAAAAACAAGTGCGGTCTGGATTGAAGCGCCGGCCATAGCGGTATGGCGTGTCACCTTATTCAGGTTTTATTCGGAAGGCATACTACGCTCGTGCTCTCTTGAGGAAAAAAGCGCTCACGGACTATATCAGGAGAGGTTGTAATCGAGCCTCCGCCAGCCCGGGCTCAAAGGCGGGCCGAGGCGGAGGCGAACATGAGGCGTCGTCGGATGCTCCTCCGAGAGGATGCCGACAAATTGTCCGCCACCAACTCCAAGGTGGAGAGTGCCATGAATCACAGGCGCCGCCCAGTGACAATTCTTCGTGACACATGTTTCTCCCAAGAGGCATTGAGCGCCTTCAATTAGGAGATCGCACCTCCGTGCCGCTCAAGATGGTCTAGCTAGAGCCACGGAGCAGTATGTAAAAGACATGCGAGTGAGGAAATTTAACAGTTATATATGCGGTAGCCCCGAGACTTGAAATAGTTAGAATAACTGATTTAAGGATCATTTATTGTCTTGAGGATCTTCTGAGAAAAGAATACCCAACTGTCGGGGAGCTTGAAGAGTGCAAAGCCCAACTTGAGGCCGCACAAGCATGGCGGGGAAGCCAAAAAACCCCTCACGGTAATATCGCTTTTAAAAGATAGGTATGTTGTGAAGTGCGGCATGCGTATCGTCGACAATAACATTGCGGATGGCGCGGGGTAGATCCGGACAAGCAACAGCTCTTCGTCGGTTAAAGGCGGCGAGCGTGCTTACGAGGTGAGGCGGGAGAAAAATAATCTCAAGATGCCAACACCCAGCTGGGTGAGGAACTAAAAGATGTTCGTGGCCAGCTATCGACTCCGTTAAGGAGAATCGGCTTCGGCAGCGGCATTTTAATAATTGCTTAAATGAACTTTGAAAAAAGAGTTGGCGAGGAAGTCGACTAACGAGTTATGTCGTAGGTATGCTCACGAGGCCGTCGTCTGCGGAGAAATGCCGGTTCTGGGTGACCTTCTTCGAGCTCTTACAACTGCTGCGAGCGAGTTGGCGGGTGATGAAAAGCGTCGCCAGGCCTTGTGGCCATCTGTCTCCCCTGCCGAAGGCCTTGGGAGCTTGCGAGAGAGGCTCCGAGGGCGTGGCGGCGCTTCGATTATGGAAGATATCGGCCTACCGTCAAAGGCGCTAGGAGGCACAGGCCATGGTGAAGGCGCGGTTCACGAAGGTGACCCAAACCACATGGCGAGGTCGGACTGTGGGGCCCGATGGGAAGAGATCCTGTGAGCTTAGTGTATGGCTAGGTAGAATTGGCATAAAGTATTCCCAGCAGGGTGTAAACTAGACAACCTGTTAGATGGCATTGAAGAGGAATACAATCGATCAAATTGACTATGTAATTTAAGGTGACATGTAAAATGCCTTCTAGCCGGATTGTAGATCGTTTGTCATAGCGGACCTTTTTGCTTCAACCTCGGGACCCAGTAGTCCGGAGTGTGTCTGAATACCCTCGCGGTTATATAAAAACCGGGGCATGCGCGGAGAGCAGGCATAGGGGTCATTATTGCTTTATCAGACAAGTGCCCAACTAGTTATGTTATATTACATGGTTAGTAAGAAACATCTTCCAGGGAGAATAGTTCCGTTAGGGGTTCTGTCTGTGTCAAAACCGGCGGATCTCGGGTAGGGGGTCCCGAACTATGCGTCTAGGCGGATGGTAACAGGAGACAAGAAACACGATGTTTTTACCCAGGTTCGGGCCCTCTCGATGGAGGTAAAACCCTACTCCTGCTTGATTAATATTGATGATATGGATAGTACAAGAGTGGATCTACCACGAGATCAGGGAGGCTAAACCCTAGAAGCTATCCTATGGTATGATTGTTGTTCGTCCTATGGACTAAAACCCTCCGGTTTATATAGACACGGATAGGGTTAGGGTTACAGAGTCGGTTACAATGGTAGGAGATCTACATATCCGTATCGCCAAGCTTGCCTTCCATGCCAAGGAAAGTCCCATCCGGACACGGGGCGAAGTCTTCAATCTTGTATCTTCATAGTCCGAGTCAAATAGCGGTGATAGTTGGCTATCGGACACCCCTAATCTAGGACTCCTCGGTAGCCCCCAAACTAGGCTTCAATGGCGATGAGTCCGACGCGTAGATTGTCTTGACATTGCGGCGGGTTCTTCTCCAAATTCCATATACTTGTCGAATAGTGTCCGACTTACGATAAATGTTGCGCTCCTTGGCTTCCACGCCCAATAATGGCCATCTTCCATGTGTTGAATGAATCGAAAAGCCAGGTATTTTACACTTATCCCCTAGTTGCGCAAATGAACCGTCCATAAAGGGGCGAGGATCTAGATCCGAGTCACACCATCCTCCCTCATGAGCTTTCATCGGGCGCCTCGACAAAAATCCATTCCATCATGGACAGTCGACGCAGCTCCTCCTCTCGCGCTCCCAGCCCTCAGCCTGGAAATTGGGAGAGATGCTCAGTCCCGCATAGCGAGCTAGTGACACTCCAAACCAAGGGATATCTTCCCCCGGCCTTCATGGTTCCGGTTCGAGCTGGACTCGCCACCTATAAGGGTGGAAAGCAAGCGGAGAGTGTCCCCGATCCCTACAAAGGAGAGCGGGTATGCTTTGTATCTTATCTAGTAAGAGGACTAGGATTTCCAATTCATCCGTTTCTCAGGGGCTCTTGGAGTTCTCGGCCTCGGTTGCACCACCTTCGCGCTGCCTCCATTTTGCGCATCCTTGAGCTTTGTAGCCCTTGCGAACTGTTCTTGGGCGTCGAGGCTCATTTTGCGCTGTGGAAGAGATTATTATGCCTTGTACCCGTTCTCATGAGGGGTCAATATATCAAGTGGGCGGAGCGAGCTGTGGCGCATCGCGGGACGGATATCTATCCGGAACCCCAAAAGCGTCGAAGGCTGGCCGGAATGGTTTTATATAGAAGGCGTCCGCTGCGGATCCTGTTTGGATCGGTCTCCCGAGTTCAGCAATGGTACTTTGAAGAAAGCGCTTTGAGTTGGCGCCCTTGAGCCCCGGAGGGAAGGCGGCAGGCGTCCTTTACTGATGAGCTATGCGCCCGGATTCGATCGCGGTGTTTGCGATTATTCGCCGTCGTTGCCATGTCATGTGCTTACGTGTCTCTCTTTGCCATGTCATCATCGCATTTCATATCATGTCATCATGTGCATCGCATTGGCATACGTGTTCGTCTCATGCATCCGAGCATTTTCCCGTTGTTCATTTTGCAATCCGGCACTCCTATGTCTCCGGCGCCCCTTTTGCCTCTTTTCTTGTGCGGGTGTTAAGCGGTCTCGGAATGGACCAAGGTTTGTGGCGGCCTTGGCATATGCGGGTGACCGCTGTCAAGTTTCATGCCATTTGGAGTCGTTTGATACTCCAGCAGTTAACAGAGTAACATAAAAAGCCTCCTTCTCTTTGCAGCCCAACACCTTCAAAGTGGCCCAAAACCCAGCAAACTTCCCTCCATGCTCTCGTCGTTCGATCACGATCGTGTGGTAACCACACCTCATTTGGACTCTCCTAGCTCCAGAAATCTATTTATAGCTCCCTCCCGAAATTCGCGGATCAAAACGCCCTAACCTAGTCCTCTTCCTCCGCGCCACCGGACACGTTCGGCGCAAGCCGGACATGTCGGCCCGCTCCCCAATCGTCTTCCGCGGCGTGTCGCCGCCCGCGCTCCATGAAACCCCTCGCGAGCCAGCGGCCGAATCCCCGCCGCCCGAGCCATTCACGCCCGCCGCCCGCGCCTCGGTGCCGACCCGCCAACGCGCCGCCCTCACGCGCTGCCCGCGCGCCGCCCGTCGCCCGGCCGCGGCAAGCTCCGCCAGCCGCCGCCCTCACGGATCCGGCCTCCTCGAGCCCGAATCCGCGGATCTACCAGCGCCCGCTCCGTTTTCGCTGCTCGCCCGCGCTCGACCACCGCCGTCGCCGTTCTGCCTCGTTCCGTTCGGGATCGGGGAGGGCGGCAGCGCGCCTCCCCTCGCGCGCTGTGGGCCTCTCTGGCCGAGGCCCAGCCCAGCCGGCCCCTTCCGCGACCTGGGCGAAGCCCGGTGGTGGCCGACACTATCCAGCATACATGCGTCATATAGCTTTCTCGCCCGCCTGTTTTTTTTCTGAAAACGACTAAGTCCCCAGATTCCAGTATTTTCATGCCATGTTCACGCCATCGTGTCATTGCATCCGTTGCTCCGTTTTGGGCGTGTAATATGTCAAATTGTTCGTCTCGACGAGTACATCATTTAATTCCATTGCATCATTTTCTTTTGAGCTCATCTTGGTGCCCGAAATGCTGTTACAAGAGGGCTATGTAATGTTAGTTTCAGATTCTTATCAGAACATGCACTTTTGTCATTTTTGCCATGATTGATGTGTGCATCCTATGAACTTGAGTCCTACATGTGTTTTGTAATATGCCATGCCATCTTTACAGGGGTGTATGCCATGTAATTTTGTGATCCCTGTGGTAACTAGCACAAGCATGCAAACTAGGCTTCATGATGTTGCTGATTTCAGCCCTGTTTTCTTGATATTTTTATGCCATGTAAACTTGATGCTACGAGAGATCCATGCTTATTTTGAGATACTTCAGTAAGGATGTTTTGAACATATGGTTATTATCTATCCATCCATGCCCTTGTTTGCAATTATGGAGTGCCATAGCTTGAGTCAATCGAGCTCTACTTTTGCTATAAATGTTTCCTGGCAGGTTGTTTACATGTTATTCAATTTTGCCAAGGTTGTTGTAGTTGATCCGTGTATGCTATGATGTTGTTCTTGCCATGTATAGCTTCTATGTCATGTCTTCTTACTGTGAGTTTCCTTGCCATGCTATGTATTGCTCTGTGGTGAGTGGTTCAAGCTCACCAACATGCCTACTTGTTATCTGTTTATGCCATGCTCCAGTTTTGCACTAAGTCCGAATCTGTTTATGTTTTTGCTATATTCACATGCTTGCAATTGTATTTTTTGATCCCTTTTGGCTTATGGTCAGTAAGGGACTTCCGTTCTATGCAATTAGTAGATTCATGCCATGCATTTGTTTGCCATGATAAGTTCCTGTAACATGCTGTTTGATAGCTCTAAACATTGCAACCTGATGTTATTTTCTGCTAAGTCTGTGAACCTGTTATTATTTGCAATCTTGCCATGTGTGTTTGAGCATGTTCTAGTGGTTTCTGGAGATAGCTCAGTGTTTATGTTTTGGCATGCTTTACCTTTACATCATGCCCATGCCTTTTGTTTTGACATTGAGGTTCTGTAGCATGTTGTTTTGATGCTTGCAATATGCCTAGTTGCTGTTTTGGACAGCTTGTCCTTTAAACTTGTTTCATGTGTATGTGTTGAACCGTTGCTCCGTTTTGAGTGTGCTCTATATGAAACTTGCTTGATTTTGCATGTAGTTTCATATTATCATGTTGCATCCTTGTTTTGAGGTGTTTGCTTTATGTTTGTATGCTTTTAGCATCAATGCCATGTTTAACTTGTGTTGCTCATATCTTCTAGGCCGTAGCTCCGAATCTAATGAACTTTATATATAACTTGACTAGAATTTCGTGTAGATCATCGTGGTGCATCTTAACTTGCTTTTTAACAACTTGAACATAATGTTTATTCAGATCTGGACCTATTTCGAAATTTGTATATGAGGACTTACCGGAATTGTTATATGTTGTTCCCGGCCTCATTTAAACTTGCCTTGATGTGTTGTTCTTGTTTGCATCATCTCTTGCCATGAGTAGCTTCATGTAGCTTTGTCATGCATCATGCTTGTTGTGCATCATGCCTTGTTCATGTGTGGTGTGTTTACTATGTTGTGTGCTTCTTTTTGTTAGTTCCTGTTTCGTTGCGATCGTGAGGATTCGTTCGTCTACGCTTGGTTCGGCTTCACCCGTTCGTATTCTTCATGGACTCGTTCTTCTTCCTAGCGGGATTTCAGGCAAGATGACCGCTACCCTGGATCTCACTACTATCATTGCTATGCTAGTTGCTTCGTTCTATCGCTTTGCTGCGCTACCTATTACCTGTTCCTCAAGCCTACCTAATTGCCATGTCAGCCTCTAACCTTTTGCACCCTTCCTAGCAAACCCTTGTTTGGCTATGTTACCGCTTTGCTCAGCCCCTCTTATAGCGTTGTTAGTTGCAGGTGAAGATGAAGTTTGTTCCTTGTTGGAACATGGAGATGTTGTTCCTTGTTGGGATATCACAATATATTTTATATTATTAATGCATCTATATATTTGGTAAAGGGTGGAAGGCTCGGCCTTATGCAGTGTTTTGTTCCCTCTTGCCACCCTAGTTTCCGTCATATCGGTATTATGTTCCCGGATTTTGCGTCCCTAAGCGGTCGGGTGATTTATGGGACCCCCTTGACAGTTCGCTTTGAATAAGACTCCTCCGGCAAGGCCCAACATTGGTTTTACCATTTGCCTCACCACCACCTACATTTCCCTTGGGAGTAATTAACAAGGGTCATCTTTATTCAGCCCCGGGCCAATGCTTGTCTAAGTGTTGGTCAAACTAGAAGTGCTGCAGCGCCCCCTCAAAAACTTGGGGTTGGGTTTTAGTTATCGGACTGCTCATCCGGTGTGGCACGAGGCGAGATATGTGCGGCTACTATCGAGGTGTCGGCACGCGGGAGGTCTTCTGGTCTTGTTTTATTGATGTCGAAATGTCTTGTGCCGGGATTCCAAGACTGATCGGGTCTTCGGGGAGAAGAATATCCTTAGTTGATCGCGAGAGCTTATCATGGGCTAAGTTAGGACACCCTGCAGGGTATAAACTTTCGAGAGCCGTGCCAGCGGTTATGTGGCAGATGGGAATTTGTTAATATCCGGTTGTAGTAAACTTGAAGCAAACTCTTCTAAAATACACCAACCGTGTGCGTAACAGTGAGTGTCTCTTTTGGGGTTGATCGAGAGGAGAACACGGTTTTACGGGTTATGTCGGCGTAAGTAGGAGTTCGGGATCACTTCTTGATCATTACTAGTTGTGACCGTTCCTTTGTTTCTCTTCTCGCTCTCATTTGCGTATGTTAGCCACCATATATGCTTAGCCGCTGCTGCAACCTCACCACTTTAACCCTTCCTTTCCCATTAAGCTTTGCTAGTCTTGATACCCATGGTAATGGGATTGCTGAGTCCTCGTGGCTCACAGATTACTACACCACCGATTGCGGTACAGGTTGTCACGATGATCATGGCGTGAGACCGATGTTACTTGTGTTGGAGTTCTTCTTACCTTCTTCGATCGGGGATAGGTTCGGTCGGCGGCTGGGCTAGCATGAGGTGGATGTCGTTTGAGCTTACATTTATGTTTCATCCGTAGTCGGATGTTGATCTTATGTATGTTGTATTCTTGTATTCTTGTGGCATTTGTGCCTTATGTATGTATCCCCATCTATTATGTAATGTTGATGTAATGATATCCACCTTGCAAAAGCGTTTCAATATCTTGGTCTATCCTTGGTGGGACCGTCGAGTTCCTTTGGATAGGGTAGCATATTAGGCGTGACATGAGCGAATAAGATTGTTTGCTCATTCGGATGACCATGATCGGTGTCATGGCCACATGTATTATCACGGTGCAGCGCTCGATATAGGGGCCACCCATGTGGGATTTCAGCGGGGAGGGCGATGCCACCCGTCATGGCCGTAAGGGGCGGGATCGGTCACCGATCTGGTGAAGATCTTGTCCGTCTTTGTACAAGGGAGAGGAGGATTTTCTCGCGTCGGTCCATTGAGCGGATTTTCTATGAACAATCCTCGAAGCTGGGTAGCGGACATTTCTTTTTGCACATCCGATCCGTATTCCCATGGTTAGGTATCTCATTTTGTGATTTTGGCCGGGAACTGCGCCGGGCCGTAAAGACATAAACAGCCCGCCTCCACAACCCGAGGATCCGAAGCGGCTCCTCGATCCGGCCTCCAAGAGGATCCGGACATATTGGTGGAGCTGATTGATGGGGTATTTCACCAAGCGAGCATCGATAATGCCTTGGTTGCCATTCGGCCCGATTACCGGAATACTTCCAGCCTCACAGTGGCGAGACCGAGGTCCCAATACTCACGATAATGACCCATCCGTGCTTATTTTTGATCACCGTATACCAATGGTGTTTACGCGGGGGTGCCTTGAGGCGGGAGGCCGAGCCAGCGTGACTAGCCAACAAGGGCTGCGGCCCGCGAGCTAAAAAGTGCGGTCGGATCGAAGCGCCGCCCAGCGGTATGGCGCGTCACCATATTCCAGGATTGATTCTGGAAGGCGTACTAACGCTGGTGCTCTTTTCGGGAAAAAGCGCTCGCGGACTATGTCGGAGAGGTTATAATCGAGCCTCCGCTTGCCAGGCTCCAAAGCCGGGTCGAAGCGGAGGCGAGCACGAAGCGTCGTCGGATGCTCCTCCGGCGAGAGGATGCCGACAGATTGTCCGCCACCAACTCCGAGGTGGAAGTGCCATGAATCACAGGCGCCGCGGACAGTTCTTCGTGGCGCATGTTTCTCCCAAGAGGCATTGAATGCCTTCAATTCGGAGATCGCACCTCCGTGCCGCTCAAGATGGTCTAGCGAGCCACGGGCGGTATGTAAAGGACATCTGGTGAGAAATTTGTGATTATATATGCGGTAGCCCCGAGACTTAAAATAGTTAGAATAACTGATTTAAGGATCATTTGTTATCTGAGGATCTTACAAAAAGAATACCCATTGTCCGGGGCTTGAAGAATGCAAGGCCCAACTTGAGGCCGCACTAGCGCTTCTGAGGGGAGCCACGAGACCCCTACGGTAATATATGCTTCAAAAGATAAGTAGTTTGTGAAGTGCGGCGTGTGTGTAAATCGACAATAATATTGCAGATGGCGCGGACTAGATCCGGACAAGCAACAGCTCTTGCGCGGTTGAAGGCGGCGAGAATGTGCTTACAAGGGTGAGGCAAGAAAAATAATCTCAAGATGCCAACACCCAGCTGGGTGAGGAACTAAAGGATGTTCGTGCCCGGTGTCGACTCCGTGAAGGAGAATCGGCGACTTCGTCGCGGCATTTATAGTAAGTGCTTGGCGAACTTTGAAAAAGAGTTGGCGAGGAAGTCAACTAACGAGTTATGTCTGTAGGTATGCTCACGGGTGCGTCTGCGGAGAAATGCCGTTTCTGGGTGACCTTCTTCGAGCTATTGCAAGCTGCGAGCGAGTTGGCGGTGATGAAAAGCGTCGCCCAGGCCTTGTGGCCATCTATCTCCCTGCCGAAGGCCTTGGAAGCTTGCGAGAGAAGCTTGAGGGGAACGCGGCGGCGCTTCCGACTATGGAAGATATCGGCTGTCGTCAAGGCGCCGAGGAGGCTGGGCCATGGTGAAGGCAGCGGTACAAAGGCGGACCCAAACCACATGGCGAGTCGGACTGTGGGGCCCGGCAGGAAGGAGATCCTGTGAGCTTAGTGTGCGGCCAAGTAGAGTTGGCATAAAGTATTCCCAGCAGGACTGTAAACTAGACAGCCTATTAGATGGCATTGAAGAGAATACAATCAGTCAATTTGACTATGTAATTTAAAATGACATGTAAAATGCCTTCTAGCGGATTGTAGATCGTTTGTCGTAGCGGACCTTTTCGCTTCAACCTCGGGACCCAATAGTCCGGGTGTGTCCGAATACCCTCGCGGTTATGTAAAACCGGGGCATGCGTGGAGACCAGGCGTAGGGGTCATGAGTGCTTTATCGGACAAGTGCCCAACTAGTTATGTTATATTACATGGTTAGTAAGAAACATCTTCCGGGAGAATAGTTCCGTTAGGGGTTCCTTTCCACAGGAGGCATGCCCTAAAGTGCATGTCGGACTGCGAAAAAGCGAGAAAAGCATCTGGGGCAGATAAATGAAAAATAAAAAATCATCTTTTAGTTCACCGACCGAATATTCCCTTAAAACGCTAGCTTTCGGCTTCACCCAGTCTGAGGTACGTCCGGTGACCGGCGGTAACAATCATGAAGGTGCTCCTTTACCACCTAGCGAACAATCGGGAGCGTAGGGGTAAGCACAGGGGCCGAGCAACCCAGCTTGGCCAAAACTTAAGTCATATCGATGCATATAATGGTGAATAAAAGGTACATGCGGAAGTGTGACACATGTGTTGGGCATAAAGCCCGTATAAATAAGCACATTAAAAAGCCCCGAGGTATAATGGCGCGGATAGCGCGTCAAGTGTGTGCGAACAATGCATAAGCGAGCCTTTAGCGGCCCGGAAAAAGGAGGAGAAGGAGAAATAAAAGACAGCTTAAAGTATAAAATATAGGCGGAGGAAGAGGCGAACTCAGAATCCGGCGCTAGGCGTAGAATCTTGGAGGCGGGCTGCGTTCCATGGGTTCGGCTCGAGTCGGTTATCCGATGCGTTTAGCGAGGCAGTGCGCTCCGCCCGGTCAGGACTTGGTCGATGATGAAGGACCCTCCCATTTGGGCTTGAGTTTGTCCTTTTTCTTGTCCCGAGGCGTAGAACTAGTTCGCCAACATTGTAAGCTTTGGCCCGTACTTCCTGCTTTGATATCTTGAGCCTGCTGTTGATAGAATGCGGAGCGAGCTTTTGCCACGTCGCGCTCCTCCTCCAAGGCGTCCAAACTGTCCTGCCGATCGAGCTCGGCTTCTCTTTCTTCGTACATGCGCCTTGAGGTGAGTCATGAATTATGTCGCGAGGCAAAACTGCCTCTGCGCCGTATACCATAAAAATGGTGTGAATCCGGTAGTGCGATTCGGCGTGGTCCGCAGCCCCAGTCTGGTCGAGCTCCTCTACCCGGTCGTGTTAGATTCCTTGAGGACCGCACTAGTCTGGGTTTAATGCGCTCATGATTAGACCGTTTGCTCGCTCGACTTGACCGTTAGTTTGGGGTGATAGGCTGAAGCGTGGTCGAGCTTGATGCCCATGTTTTTGCACGAGTTTGACCTCGTCGGCCGTGAAGTTCGTGCCGTTATCGGTGATGATGCTATGGGGGCGCCGTAGCGGTGTACTACCCCGATATGAAGTCTATCACGGTCCGGATTGGCCGTCTTCTGAGCTTGGCCTCTATCCATTTGGTGAATTTATCCACCATGACCAATAGGTATTTTTGCTTGTGGGTTCCTCCTTTAAGGGTCCAACCATGTCAAGCCCCGGACATGAAGGGCGGTGATGGGTATAGTTTTGAGGCGGTGGGTGGCATGTGGCTTTGATTAGCAAAGAGGCTGGCAACCGGCGCATCGTTGGACTAAGTCTGAGCATCTGCCGGGCCGTCGGCCAATAAAATCCTGTCTGGAAGGCCTTGCCTACAAGGGCCGGGCTGCGGCATGGTGCCCACGAGTCGGCATGAATTTCAGCCGGAGATTCCGCCCTTCCTCTTGGAGATACACCTTTGAAGGACTCGGTTGTGCTTTTCTTATAAAGCTCTCCCTCATGGACCTTATAGGCTTTAGACCGCGCGCACTATGCAGCGGGCCTCGTTTTGGTCCTCGGGAAGTTCCTGCCTAGTTAGGTAGGCTAGGAATGGTTACTGTCACGGGGCAATGACTGCCATTATTGCGTGGGCTGGCGGTGTTATTTCGTTGGCGGAACCACCAACTATGTCGGAATGTTCGGTGTGGGGCGGTGTGGTTGGGTCCGGGTTGTTATTTCGGACTCTCCCTCCCATAATCGGATGGCTTGAAAAGCCTCTCTAGGAAGATGTTGGGGGGCGGCATCGCGCTTTGCAATGCGTGCCAACACGTCTGCTGCTGGTTGTTATCCGGGCTATATGGTGAAATTGAGCCCCTCAAACCGGTGACATTTTAGGGCGGCATTGCGATAAGCTGCCATTTTGGATCCTTGGCATCAAAGTCCCCATTTATTTGGGATATCGCGAGGTTGAATCGCGCACCTCTAGGCGTTGAATGCCCATGGAGCGCCATCCGGAGACCATGTAGAAGGGCCTCGTATTGGCTGCGTTGTTGGAGTCCGTGTACATTATTTGAAATGCGTATTGGACTGTATCTCCGGTTGGGGCGTCGAGCAGCGCCAGCCCCAGGCGACCAACATTTTGGAGCCGTCGAAGTGCATGATCCGGTTGGAATATCGCCGTACTCTTTAGGGAGTTGACTTGATCCATTCGGCGATGAAGTCAGCCAAAACTTGCGACTTAATAGCTCGCCGTGGCTTGTAGGTTATGTCGAGCGGGAGGAGCTCAATGGCCCATTTAGCAATCCGGCCCGTTGCGTCGCGGTTGTTTATAATGTCATTAAGAGGTACTTGCCGGAGGCTCTTGTTATCGAACACTCTTGAAAGTAGTGTCGCAGCTTCGGGATGCCATGAACACGCGTATGCTATCTTTTGATAATCTGGTACCGTGACTTGCATGGAGTTAGGACGGTGGACACGTAGTAAACTGGTTTTGGAGAGGAACTTGTGTCCGTCCGTTTCTCGTTCGACAACGAGCACCGCGCTTACAACTTGATGGGTTGCTGCGATGTATAATAGCATTGGTTCGCCCATGTTGGGGCGGCCAGGACGGTTGTTGCCAATATGGCTTTGATTTCTTGAGTCCGGCCGTGGCGGCATCAAATCCACTCGAAGTGTTGGTCGCGGAGGAGGCGATAAAGGGTAATGCCTTTTCTCCTAAGCGGGAGATAAAGCGGCTTAGAACCGCCACGCATCGATCAATTTTGTATTTGTTTGAGGTCTTTGGGGATATCAATTGTGTGAGCTCGGATCTTGGCTGGGTTTGCTTCAATTCCTCTACGGATACAATGAAGCCCAAGAGCTTTCCGGTGATGCGCAGCGCATTTTCGGGTTGAGCTTGATGTCATATGTTGGAGATTATCGAATGTGAGCCTCAAGTAAATCGACTAGGGTTTCGACATGCTTGGATTTGGCGACCACATCGTCTCGTATGCCTCCTTTGTTTTGCCGATCTGGTTTGCGGACATATACGAATCATGCGCTGATATGTTGCGCGGCGTTTTTGAGCCCAAAGGGCATTGTGTTGAAGCGAGAATGGGCGTATGGAGTGATGAATGCCGTTGCGGCTTGATGCAGCTCTGCCATCTTAATTTGGTGGTAGCGGAGTATCGTCGAGAAACACAATGAATTGTGTCCTGCGGTAGCGTCGATAATTTGATCGATGCGGGGGAGGGAAGGATCCTTTGGGCAAGCCTTGTTAAGGTCCTTAAAATCGACACATAGGCGCGAGATTTGTCCTTCTTTGGTACCATTACCAGGTTTGCTAGCCAGTCCGGATGTTTAATATCTCGATGAATCCGGCCTCCAATAGTTTAGCTAGCTCCTCTCCATGGCTTTGTCTCTTGGGTTGGAGAAAGCCGAAGAGCTTGTTTGGTGGCTTGAATCCTTTTAGGATATTTAGGCTGTGCTCGGCCAGCCGGCGTGGGATTCTGGCATGTCGAAGGGTGCCGAGCAAAAATGTCCCAATTTTCGCGTAGGAATTCTCGTAGTCTGGCGTCCACATCGAGGGTTTAATTGTGCCCGATGGAGCCGTTTTGTAGGTCCGTTGGATGGACTTGGAATTTGACTATTTAAATGCGCGGTTTAAAGAGGTGGACTTGGATCTCTTATCGAGTATCACATCGTCCTGTTCACCGTGGGGCTTGGCGCGATGAGTTCCTCTGCCGCTAGGGCTTGGATAGTGCCTCAAGGGCAAGTCTGGCTGTTTTATTTTGGTAGCGGGCTATGTCCAGGTCACTAGCGAGAGTGATAATTCCGTTGGGTCCGGGCATTTTGAGCTTCATGTACCCGTAATGGGGTATAGCTTGAAAAATTGTGAATGCCTCTCGCCCTAATAGGCGTGGTATCCGCTGCTGAGCAGGGCCACTTGGAATGTGACCTCCTCGGACCTATAATTGTCGGCGTGCGAACACCACATCTAGTGTGATCTTTCTGTACAGCATGCTTCCCGAGTAGGGATTATTCCTCTAAAGGTTGTGCTGCTTTGCTCAATGCGGCTCCAGTCTATTTCCATTTTTCGAAGGGTTTCCTCGTAGATGAGGTTTAATCCGCTGCCGCCGTCCATGAGTACCTTGGTAAGGTGAAAGCCGTCCACTATTGGGTGAGGACCAATCGGGTGGTGCTCGGGCTGTTGAATTTAGGTTAAATCCTTTGGCGTTAAAGGTAATAGCCGTGTCACTCCATGGATTTATTGTTGCTATCTGGTAGACTTCGGCAAGGCTGCGGAGTGTTCGTTTCCGCATATTATTTGATGCGAAAGTCTCGAAGACTGTTAATACCGTACTGGTATTGCTGGGCTGGTGCTCTGGAGCTAAGAGCTCTTCGCCACTTTTGGCCACCTGCCGTAGTATCCAACATGCTCTAAGGCTATGAGTTGGAGTGGCGCCCTCTGTGCTATGAATTTTGCAGGGTCCATTGAGCCATCCCTCCAGTACGGTTCCATGCCCTTTGGGGTTTTGCTTTTTGGTATGTAACCCGGTGCTGGTGATGATGCACCCTTTTATTTGGACTAGGGTGCGTATTGGGGCGGATTATCCCAAAATTTGATTTGGTTTTCGAGGCGCTCTCCATCGCGCGATACTTTCGTACTATGGGCGCCAAGTCAGCGAAGCGTGTAATTTCCTGACGACTTATGGCGTTTAGGATTCCTTGTCCGTGCAATTATTGCGGAAGAATGAGATTGCGTCCTCCTCGCGGCAATCCTTTATCCTGTCCATAACCGGGAGAATCGGCCCGATAATGATGTCTTTGTTTCACGGGCTCTTGCGGATTTGGGATAGATCGCTTATGTTTGGGTGGCGGGTGGAATTAAATTCGAACCCGTCCGATCTAAGATTCGAGGGCCAAGAAGTTTCGAACTTGGAAGCTTGGGTTCTTGGAGGTTGTCAATGAATCTAGCCCATTGCGACTTTAAGTTCGGGGCTTGAGTGGTGTCCTCCCCTCGCGGGAATCCGGCATGGAGGGTCAGGAATCGGACATAGCTAGTCCTTAAGGTAGGAGAAGAGTCGCCGTATTGTTCCTCTACCACAACAACGTGGTGGGTAGCACAGGGAGAGTTGATCTCTCTCGGATCGGTTTAGGCCCAATCGATCGTGATCATGGCGACTCCCGGCGGCGATGCGATCAAGAGCTCGTTTAAGGAAGAGCTCCATCGGATCTAACTGCTCGGCGAGTTCGAGTTAACGTGAAGATTGCTTTTCGATGACCGAGAAGTCATCGTCGGTATGACGAACAAGCGGTCATAAGAAAACCGCCTAGCCGGAGAGTTTGGCGGTGGCCAAAGCTCCTTTAACAATGGTGCCGTCTTTAAAAGGCGGGATGAGGCATCCTTCTAACGGTGGCGACACGGAGGAACTCTCAATGAAAGCACCAATGTCGGTGTCAAAACCGGCGGATCTCGGGTAGGGGTCCCGAGCTGTGCGTCTAGGCGGATGGTAATAGGAGACAAGGGACACGATGTTTTACCCAGGTTGGGCCCTCTCGATGGAGGTAAAACCCTACTCCTGCTTGATTAATATTGATGATATGGGTAGTACAAGAGTGGATCTACCACGAGATCGGAGAGGCTAAACCTAGAAGCTAGCCTATGGTATGATTGTTGTTAGTCCTACGGACTAAAACCCTCCGGTTTATATAGACACGGATAGGGTTAGGGTTACCTGAGTCGGTTACAATGGTAGGAGATCTACATATCCGTATCGCCAAGCTTGCCTTCCACGCCAAGGAAAGTCCCATCCGGAC
>JAHIAM010005115.1:0-69627 GCA_021605205.1 Aegilops longissima
TGGCAGTCCTTAGCTTATTACGCACATAGTGCGGGAGGTGTTTACTAAGAAAGCGCTTTTCACATAATCCAACGTCTTGGTCCTGTTAAGGAGGTGGTAGCGTGAAAACTAGGCAACGGACTATAATGCTTTATCACTTTCACTTTGCCATAGGAGTTCAAGGGTGGGGCTACTATATAGCCCACAGGGGCTACCGCACTCTCCGAATCGAGTGCGTATATGCGACGAAAACCGGTCCGCCGTTAATGTGGAGAATTCTAAACATTCCGATGAATCATCAGTGGTTGACCGGTCTCTTGCTATATCATGACGATCAGTTTTCGGCTTTCTCTCTTGAGGTGCTCGCCTGGCGAACCGGGGCACAATGCGATAGTTCTCCACAGTGCAGCGTTAGCGATAGAGCGGGCGTAAGGCAGCAAAACACGAAGTCGGGCAAACCCAACATTTGACCAAAGACATGATTCGGAGCTGATGCATATAATGCCCTAACTTGGAGGCGAATACTCCCTCGGTATTCGGTCTTTATAAAAGCAGGCAGAATAATGCCTAAGCCCTGGTGTCGAATGCAGCGCAAAAATTATAGATGCGGCCAATGCCAAAGCCAGCCTCCTCCTCGGTTATAGTAAGAAACGGGGATGTATATCAACAAGAGGCGATAAAAAGGTTTCTGCGGGGTCTTAATCTGAAAAGAATCCTTACAGCGGGTCCCTCTGCGTCTGCGCTGTGTCTCCGTTGTGCGTATCACGGGCGGGTGTATACGTTGTTCATCGTAAAGAGAGAACTTAGTTTAAAGAAAAAGGACCGTGCGAAAGATGTACTTTATATTAAATAAGCAGTACGATTTGAAGAAGTGAATAAAATTGAGATTTAGTGTCTCTTGTGATACATGCATGCAGCCCCTTGTATGGGGTATGCGCTAGTAAGCCGGACTCGTCTAGCCGTGTGCGGGGTTTGAATGACCAATTCAGGTTCTTTGACTAAGCGGGCGGATAAGTGTGGGGCTGTCAAGGCGGTCTCACGTTCTCCGTGCTCGAGTAACATAATACTTCCTTTTAATGAGATGATGCGCGTGGACGGGCATTTTAAGTGTTAGAGATGCATAATGCGGTATTGCGTTAAAAGCGGTAGCTTGGCGTCCCAATAGTGTGATGGCTACTTTTAAGCAGGCGACATGGAAGATTAACCTTTACGGCGGAAGTTGTCGGATGAACGAATTCAACTTCTAGCGGTATGGAGCTCGTACAATGGGCATATGGGCTGGCATTACTCCTTTAAAGGAGGTGTTGCTGGCGAATTTTGGTTGGGTCTATCCCCATCCTGCGGATTGTGTCATGATATATCAGGTTTATGTCACTTGCCGCCATCCGCGAGACTTGTGTAAATTGGAATCCGTCGATTATAGGATCCAATATCAAGGCAGTCCATCTGCGTTCGGATACTTTGGAATAGTCACGATGGTCGAAGGTGATTGGTTTTGACAACCCGATTGTGCGGTGCGCATTTTAGTGGGCGCCGCTCTGTTTTCCTTTGATCCGTGAAGTGAGTTTACTGTTTTAACCTCTTGTGGGAAATTCTTTTGTTTTCGGGGCTCTTGCTTGTGGTGCTTCGTCATCATCTTCACTTGGTGTGTCGAGCCCCTTGTGTTCGGCGTTGAGTCTGCGGACTGTTTGAAGACAACAATTTACGTGGGTATGGTTTGCGGGCCTCCAGAATCTTGTGGATTTGACATATCTTGTCCAAAATTTTGTTTAAGTTGGATAGCTCATCGCTATTGTCCTTGAGGGCAGTTTTTTATTGTTACTGCGTGAGCTTTTGAATCCGGCGTTGACTACGCGCTCTTTGGACCGTTCCCTTTAATCGGCGTTGGTCCTTGTTGCGTTGGTGTCCGTTCCATCCACGACTTGGATGTACTTGGGTCATTTGGTGCTGCATCTTGCTAGCCAGCTATCCTCTCCAGCATAAGCGGGTCATGAAACTTATTAATTGGCCATTGTTCTTGGCTTTTCTTGGCGAGGTGTCTGGCGAGCCATTCGTCTCGGACGTTGTGTTTGAAGGCTGCTAAGGCTTGGCGTCCGAACGATCGACTATTTGGTTCTTTTTAGTAAGGAACCTGTTCGAAATTTCGGGCTGACTCTCGGGCTGTTGAGTTATGTGACTTAGATAAATGCGCATCGGAGGCGGACATAGGTCCCCTGAAAATTTGCAGAAATGCATCCTCGAGCTCTTCCCAGCTTCAATGGTATTTTCGGGGAGGCTTTTAAGCCAATGCCGAGCTGGCCCTTTGAGTTTGAGGGTAAGTATTTTATGGCGTGGAGATCATCTCCTCTAGCCATGTGTATGTGGAGATGTAATCCTCAATCCAGACTCGAAGTGCATTGTTCCGTCGTATGCCTCTATGTTTACGGGTTTGAATCCGCTGAAATTCATGATCCGGCACCTCATCGGTGAAACATAGGGGATGTCGGCGCCCACATATTGGGTGTGCCGTGATGTTCGGATATTTGGCGTGTTGCATTGCTTTGAAGAGCTTGCTTTCTTGGCCCATAGATGGACCTAAGCTGGGCCATCCTTTTGATGTGAATCCTTATGCGGATCGCATATCGGCTTGTGTCTTGGCGCCATTTGCGCTCTCTTTTTGCCGTGGGGTCGTCCATCCGACCGGGTGGCCTTCTTACTTTTGATTGTGGTGGCTCTAAGGCCTCCTCGTCAAATTGAGGCGTAGCTTTCTTTTGGGTAGCTCTTTGTTTGCCCTTCGCCGTGTTGTCTGCGATGTTGAATACTTTGCTCCATCGATCTGAGTGCCATCTTCCGCTGTTTTGAGCTTCCGCTTACCTTTTTCAGAGCTCTGGCTGTGGCGTGAGCCTTTTCGGAGGTTATTTTGCTCCAACAATTTGTCGGCGTGAGATCGTCCGGACTGTTGTCTTCGCGGGGCAGGTTGTTTATCAAGTTGTCTTGTTAGAGACGATTGCTCGATAAGCGTGTTAAATGCGTCCACCGGTTCGCCCTGCTCTATGGCTGGGTCTCTGTTGGCGGGACTTGGTTGGCGTTTACGTTGCCGTTTGACTGCTTTTGAGGATTTATCCTTCGTGGCGTCCGTTGTTCCTCGTCTTCATTTCCTCTAGGTGTATCCACCATGTATACATCATGAGATGAGGTTGTTGTCCAGCATCCTATAGGTGCTAGTTCAATGTTGTCTCCTACATACGTCGTCCATACCGTCGATGTCTTGAATCGAAATCGAGCACGTCGTGTAAGCTTTCGGCGGTGGCTCTGAAAGTGGGTGGTGGGTGGGCGTTGAATTTCTTCTCGTCGCATCCCAACCTTCTGACCGTAATCGGCCATGGCTCTCCGGATAAAGAGAGACTTTAGTGAATTCAGGATGTCACCAAAGGCGAGTCTTGAAAGATGTCATGACAGTGAACTCCATGACGGCGCCCGATCGGATTCGATTAGCGAAGTAGCGGAGGTTAGTCCGGAGAGAGTCCGGCACCACAGAGTCAAGGTCTTCGCAAAGGACAGGGATGGAGTTGGCTCGATCGCCATAGATATTGTAGCCCGGCGGTGTCAACCACTCGTCCTCGATCGGGAATCGGCTCCGGATTAAGGTCGGGCGGATCTTTGATGCGGCCTCGGGGCACCGTTAATTTGCGAGCTAGATCATGCCCATCGAGGCGGTGCGGCACGCTTGGCTGTGGCTCGAATCCGTCGAAGATCAAGTCTCCGCGGACATCGGCCGTATAGTTCAAACTTCAAATCTGACCTGATGGCGGGCGTAGCTTCGATCTGCTCGGATGGCCAAGCGAATTGGCCCATGAGCAAAGCCGCCCGAATCTGAAGATCTGTCCGGGAGAAAAGTCTCACCACGGACAGCGTCGTTATTGATGATCGAAGGAGCCATCGGGCCCTATCGGTGGCGACACAGAGGAACTCTCAATGAAAGCACCAATGTCGGTGTCAAAACCGGCGGATCTCGGGTAGGGGTCCCGAGCTGTGCATCTAGGCGGATGGTAACAGGAGACAAGGGACACGATGTTTTTACCCAGGTTGGGACCCGCTCGATGGAGGTAATACCCTACTCCTGCTTTATTAATATAGATGATATGGGTAGTACAGAGTAGATCTACCACGAGATCAAGGAGGCTAAACCCTAGAAGCTAGCCTATGGTATGATTGTTGTTAGTCCTCTGGACTAAAACCCTCCGGTTTATATAGACACCGGATAGGTTAGGGTTACGAGTCGGTTACAATGGTAGGAATCTACATATCCGTGTCGTAAAGCTTGCCTTCCACGCCAAGGAAAGTCCCATCCGGACACGGGGCGAAGTCTTCAATCTTGTATCTACATAGTCTTGGAGTGCGGCCGTGATGATAGTTGGCTATCCGGACACCCCTAGTCAGGACTCCTCGGTGGGACTCCAACTCATAGCCTTGAGCATGTTGGATACTACGGCACGTGGCCAAAAGTGGCGAAGAGCTTCTAGCCAGAATCCCAGCCCAGCAACACCGATGCAGTGTTAGCAGTCTTGAGACTTTCGCATCAAATAACATGCGAAAACAAACACTCCATAACCTTGCGAGAAGTCTACCAAGTAGCAACAATAAATTCATAGGTGACACGGCTGTTACCTTTAATGCCGGTGGCGAACCTAAATTCAAACAGCCCTAGCACCAGCCACATTGGTCCTCGGTCAGATAGTGGGCGGCTTCGCCTTACTAAGGTACTCATGGATGGCGGCAGCAGACTAAACCTCATCTATGAGAAACCCTCGAAAAATGGAAATAGGCTGGAACCGCATTGAGCGAAGCAGCACAACCTTTAGAGGAATAATCCCTAGCGGGAAGCATGTTGCGCGGAAAAATCACCTTTGGGCGTAGTGTTATTTCGCCCGGACAATTACAGAGTCGAGGAGGTCACATTCAAGTGGCCCCTTTCAGCGGCCGGATATCATGCTTTATTAGGGACGAGAGGCATTCACAATTTTTCAAGCTATACCCCATTATGGGTACATGCAGCAAAATGCCGGACCTAACGAAATCATCACTCTACGCTAGTGATCCGAACATAGCACTCAGCGCGAAAACAAGACAGCCGCACTAGCCCTCGAGGCACTATCCGAAGCCCTAGCGGCGAGGAACTCACCGCGATCGCTCCACGGTGAACAGGGGCGAAGTGATACTTGATAAAGATCCAAGTCCACCTCTTTTAAACCAGCGGATGAAATAGTCAAATTCCAAGTCCACCAGCGGACCACGCAAAACGGCCTCCATTGGGGCACAATTAAACCCTGATGTAGGCTTGAACTACGAGAATTTCTCTGAGAAAACTAGGACATCTTTGCATGGCACCCTTGGACATGCCGGGAAATCCACGTCGGCTGGCGAGCACAGCCTAAATATCCTAAAAGGATTCAAGCCAGTCAAGCAGGCTCTTGGCGCTTTTCGAACAAGAGGCAGGCCATGGGAGAGGCTAGCCAAACTTTTGGAGGCCGGATTCATCGGAGATATAAAACATCGGTGGCTAGCAAAACTGGTGATGGTACCAAGAAGGATAAATCCTAGCACCTATGTGTTGATTTAAAGACCTTAATAAGGCTTGCCCAAAGGATCCGTTCCCCTCCCTCGAATTGATCAAATTATTGGCGCTATAGCGAGACCCGACTCATTGTGCTTCCTCGGCGCATACTCGGCTACCACCAAATCAAGATGGCGGAGCAGACCAAGCTACAACAGCATTCATCACTCCATACGGCCCGTTCTGCTTCAACACAATGCCCTTTGGGCTCAAAAAGCCGGCGCAACATATCAGCGCATGATTCGGACATGTCGGCAAACCGGATCGGCAAAGCGGTGGAAGCATATGTAGATGGCGTGGTCGTCAAAACCAAACACGTTGAAACTCTAGTAGGCGACTTGAGGCTCACATTCGACAATCTTGAAAATATGACATCAACCTCAATCCGGAAAAATGCTTCTTTGGCGTTCGGCGAGCTCTGGGCTTCATTGTGTCGGTAGAGGAATTGAAGCAAACCCAGCCAAGATCCGAGCTCTGTCACAATTGGATATTCAAAGACCTCAAACAAATACAAAATTGGCGGGATGTGTAGCGGCTCTAAGCCACTTTATTTCCGTTTGGGAGAAAAGCGTTACCCTTTACCGCCTCCTCCGGCGCACGAACACTTGAGTGGGCGGATGCATACTGGCGGACTCAAAGAAATAAAGGCCATTTGGCAACAAATCCGGTCTGACCGCGCCCAATGTCGGCGAACCAATGCTATTATATCGCGCAACACATCAAGTTGTCGGTAGCGGTGCTCGTTGTCGAGCGAAAGCAGACGGACACGGTTCCGCTTCAAAAACGGTTTACTATGTGTCCACTTTCCTAACTCCATGCAAGTCCGGTACCCACACTATCAAAAGATAGCATCGCAGTGTTCATGGCATCCGGAAGCTGTGACACTACTTTCAGAGTGTTCGATAATGGTAGCCTCGAAGTACCCCTTAACGACATTATAAACAACCATGACGACGGGCGGATTGCTAAATGGGACATAGAGCTCCTTCCATTCGACATAACTTATAAGCCACGACGAGCTATTAAATGCGCAGGTTTTGGCGACCATTGGCGAATGGACTGGCCGAACTCCCTAAAATGCGGCGCATACTCAATGGATCATGCACTTTGGCGGCTCCAAAATGTTGGCGGCCTTGGGGGCTGGCGTCGTTCACAGCGTCCCCAACCGAGACCAGTCAATCGTCCTTGAGAGAATGTATCACGGACTCCAACAACGCGGCGAATATGAGGCCCATACGCACGACCTCGGATGGCGGTCTCCATGGCATTCAAGCGCCTAGAGGTGCTGAGGATTCAAACCTCGCAATATCTCAAATAAGCGGAGACTTTGATGCCAAAGATCCGAAAATGGCAACATACCGCAATGCGGTCCTAAAAATGTCGGCCGCAGTTGAAGGGCTCAAATTTCATCATATAGCCGGGATAACAACCGGCGGCGGATATATTAGCGCATCGGTGCAAAGCGATGCCGTCCACCCAATATCTTTACGAAGCGGCTGTTCAAGCCATCCGTACTATGGGAAGAGTCGGCAATAACAATCCGGACCCAACCGCCTTTGCTGACGCCGAACACTCTCACACAACGGAGGCTCTGCCCCGAGATAACACCCTCCGCTCACGAAATAATGGCGGTTATCGCCCATGGGTGAACCATTCCTAGCCTACCTAACTAGGAAGGAACTCCCGGAGACCAAAATGAGGCTAGCTGGATAGTGCAGCGATCTAAAGCCTATAAAGTCCATGAGGAGAGCTTTATAAGAAAAGCACTACGGAGTCCTTCAAGGTGTATCTCAAGAGGAAGGCGAAACCTCTGGCTGAAATTCATGCGGACTGGGTGGGCACCACGCCGCCCGGGCCCTTGTAAGCAAGGCCTTCCGTACAGGATTTTATTGGCCGGCGGCCAGGCGAGATGTCGAGGACTTAGTCCAACGATGCATCGGTTGCCAGACTTTTGCTAACCAAAGCCACATACCACCCACCGCCCTTAAAACTATACCCATCACCTGGCGTTCGCGGTGCAGGGGCTTGACATGGTTGGACCCCTTAAGGGAGGAACCCACAAGAAAAAATACCTATTGGTCATGGTGGATAAATTCACCAAATGGATGAGGCCAAGCCTGTTAAAGCGGCGAATCCGGACGGTGATAGACTTCATATCATGGGTAGTGCACCATTACGGTGTCCCCCGGTATCATCGCGATAGCGGCACCAACTTCACGGCCGATGAGGTCAAATTATGGTGCAAAAACATGGGCATCAAGCTCGATTACGCCTCGATCTATCACCCTCAAACCAGCGGCCGTCGAGCGAGCAAATGGTCTAATCATGGCGGCATTAAACCCAGACTAGTGCGGTCCCTCAAGGAATCTAACACGCCTTTGGGTTGAGGGCTTCGACTCCGTACTCACGGGGTTCTGCGGACCACGCCGAATCGTACTACGGTTCACACCATTCTTTATGGTTATGCGGTATGAAGGCAGTCTTGCCTGCGACATAATACATGACTCACCTCGGCGTGCGCATGTATGAAGAAAGAAAAGCGAGCTCGATCGGCGGGACAGTTTGGACGCATTGGAGGAGGGCGGCGGCGTGGCAAAAGCTTGTTCCGCATTCTATCAACAACAGGCTCGAAGATACCAAAGCAGGAAATGCGGCCAAAGCTTATAACGTTGGCGAACTAGTTCTCGCTGCGGACAAGAAAAGGACAAACTCAAGCCCAAATGGGAAGGTCCCTTCATCATCGACCAGGTCTGACCGGTGAAGCATCTTGTCTGCAAGCGCGTCGGATAACCGACTCGAGCTGAACTCATGGAGCAGCCCGTCTGAAGATTCTATGCCTAAGCGCGGACTCCAAGTTCGTCTCCTTCCTCCGTCCACATTTTCTATTTTTTCTGTCTTTTATTTCTCTCCTTCCTCCTCCTTCTTCTCGAAACCTCTAGAGGCTCGTTTGCTTTTTAGCACATACTTGGCGCTGTCCGTGCTCATTATACAGGGGCTTCTTTAACGAAGCTTATTTATCTGAGCTTCATGCCCAACACATGCATTAAACTTCCGCATGTACCTTTTATTCACCATTATATGCATCGATATGACTTAAGTTTTGGCCAAGCTGGGTTGCACGGCTCTGTGCTTACCCCTCGTTCCCGATTGTTCGGCTAGGTGGTAAAGGAGCACCTCTGCGATTATTACTACGGGTCATCGGATGTGTACCTCGGTGGGTGAAGCGAAAGCTAAGCGTTCTTAAGGGAATATTCGGTTGGTGAACTGAAAGATGATTTTTAATTATTTACCCATCTGCCCCGGATGATTTTACTGCTTCGTAGCAGCTTTGACATGCACTTTAGGGCATGCATCCCAGCGAAAGGAACCCATACGGAACTATTCTCCTGGAAGATGTTTCTTACTACCCATGTAATATAACATAACTAGTTGGGCACTTATGCGATACAACAACAATGACCCCTCGCCTTGTCTCCATGCATACCCCGGTTCTTATATAACTACGAAGGTATTCGGACACACTCTGGACTATTGGGTCCTAAGGTCGAAGCGAAAAGGTCCGCTATGACAAACGATCTACAATCTGGCAAGAAGACATTTTTTCATGTCATATTTTTACATAGTCAACTCGACTCGTTGTATTCCTCCTCAATGCCATCTAATAGGCCATCTAATTTACAATCTTCTGGGAATACTTGGCGGCCAATTCTACTTGGCGTTACACTAAACTTCTGAGGATCTCCATCCCATCGGGCCCCCACAGTCCGACCTCGGCCATGTGGTTTGGGTCAACAACCGTGTCTAGCGTCTTTACCATGGCCCGAGCCTCCTGGCGCCTTAATGATGAGCCGATATCTTCCATAGTCGGAGCGCGCCGTGCTCCTTGAAGCCGCTCTGCCAGCTCCCCAATGCCTTGAGCGGGGAGATAGATAGCCACAAGGCCTGGCCGGCGCCTTTCATCACTGTCGGACTCGTTCGTGCAGGTAGCATAATTCGGGAAGAAGATCACCCGAAGAACTGGGCATCTCCTCCTCGGGGCGACACAGTGAGAAAACCTACATACATGTTTATGTTAGTCGCCTTCCTCGCCGAACTCTTTCAAAGTTCACTCAAGCACTTCTTGAAAATGCAGCGGCGAAGCCGCCGATTCTCCTTCTGAGTTAGATAAGCTGAGCACGAACATCCTTTAGTTCCTCACCCAGCTTGGTGTTGGCATCTTGGAGGCTATTCTTCTCCTGCCGCACCCTTGTAAACCGCTCTCGCTTGACCTTTAGCTGGCGCAAAATGTTGCTTGTCCGGATCTAGTCGGCGCCATCTACAATGTTTTGTCGATTTACACACGCGCACTTCATAAACTATTTATCTTTAGAAGCGTATATTACGGAGGGGTCTCTGTGGCTCCCCGTGGCGGCTAGTCTTGGCCTCAAGTTGGGCCTTGCACTCTTCAAGCTCTGAGACGATCGGCTACTCTTTTTGTAAGATCTGCATAACAAATGATCCTTAAATCAGTTATTCTAACTATTTTAAGTCTCGGGAGCTCTTGGCATATATAGCTGCCAAATTTCCTTACCCGTATGTCCTTTACATCTGCTCCGTAGCTCTGGCTAGACCATCTTGGCGGCGCGAGTGCGCATCTCCAATTGAAGGCATTCAAGGCCTCTTGGGAGAAACATGCGTCCGAAGAACTGTCCGTGGCGCTTTGTGATTCAAGCGCTCTCCACCTCGGAGTTGGTGGCGGACAATCTGTCGGCATCCTCTGTCGGAGGAGCATCGGGCGTCGCCTCGTGTTCGCCTCCGCACGGACCTGGCTTTGGAGCCTGGCGGCGGAGGATTCGATTAGCAACCTCTCGGACTCGGTCCGGTGGCGCTCTTTTCTGAAAAAGCGTCGGCGATCATCGCCTTCGAGGAATCAATCTTAGGAACATGGTGACCGCTATACCGTTCGGCGGAGTTTGATCGGACCGCACTCCTTTTTAACCTGCGAGGGCGTCTGCCCTTGTTGGCCAGCCGCCGAGAACTCGGCTTCTGCCTCAAAAGTACCCCTGCGAAACGCCATTGGTATCGGTGATCGAGAAATAAGAAAGGATGAGTCATTATCAGAATATTGGGACCTTGGTCTCGATTACTGCGAGGTTGGAAGTATTCGGGGTAATCGGCCGTAATGGCAGCAAAGCATTATCGATGCTAAGTTGATGGAATACCCGTCGATCAACTCCACCTTTATATCCGGATCCTCTTGGAGGTCGGATCAAGGACGTTCGGATCCTCGGGTTGTGAGGCGGGCTGTGTATCTTCTCCTGATCCGGCGCGGTTCTTCTGTGAAATCATGAAATGAGATATTTAACCACGGGAACATGGATCGGACAGGTCACAAAGATGTTTGCTTACCCAGCCGAGATTATTGAAGAAAACTCCTTGATGGATTGGCGTGGAGAAATCCTTCTCCTCCCTTTATACATGGCGGACAAGATCTTCACCGGTTCGGTGACCGATCCCGCCCTTCTTGACCATGGCGGGTGGCATCATCCTCCCGTTGAAGTCCCACATGGGGTGGCCCCTATATTAGGCGGTTGCACTCCCCTCATAATCTGAGACTGCCATGACTCCAATCATGGTCAATCCGGCGTGAGCGATAACCTTATTCGGCTCATCAAATAGAGGACATCGGTCATTTTCCCTCTGAGGGGCTCGAGGCGCCCGACTTAAGCGCTTCTTGGAGGAGCATTGCTAAACTCCGGAAGGCGATCCGAACAGGATCCGGCAGCGGGACATCCTCCATGTAAAACCATTCGAAGGCCGGTCTTGGACGCCTTCTTCGGGGTTCGGACAGGTATCCGGTCCGGCGATCGCGCCATAGCTCGGCTCCGCCCACTTGATATCGACCCCTCATAGAGCGGGGTACTAGGCAGAATAATCTCTTCCACAGCCGAGCCTCGGCCCAAGAACAGTTCGCAAAGGGCCACGAAGCCCGCGATATGCAGAATGGAAGCGGGCGTAAGGTGGTGCTGGCTGGAGGCGTAGAACTCCAAGAGCCCCTGGAGAAAGCGGATGGATTGGAAATCTGAGTCCTCTTACTAGATAAGAGATGAAGCATACCCGCTCCCTTTAGAGGATCGGGGATACTCTCGCTTGCTTTCCGCCCTTGTAGGTGGCAAGTCCGGCTCGAACCGGAACCATGGCGGGGGAAGAAATCCCTTGGCTTGGGTATAACTAGCTCGCTATGCGGGGTGAGCATCTCTCCCAATTTCGGGCTGAGGGCTGGGAGTCACGAGAAGGAGGAGCGCATCGGTGTCCATGATGGGATGGGCTTTGGTCGGGCGCTCGATGAAAGCTCATGAAGGGGATTGTGTGACTCGGATCTAGAACCTCGCCCTTTTATAGGCAGCTCATTTGCGCAGCTAGGGGTAATTGTAAAAATACCACGGCTTTTAGCATTCATTCAAACACGTGGAAGATGGCCATTATTGGGCGTAGAAGCCAAGGCGCAGCATTTATCGAAGCGGACACTATTCGACAAGTATATGGAATTTGGAGCAGAACCATACTCGCAATGCGAAGACAATCAGCAGCGCGGACTCATCGTCATTGAAGCCTGGTTAGAGAGACTCTTGAGGAGTCTGGACTAGGGGTGTTCGGATAGCGAACTATCATCGGCGGACTCCAAGACTATGAAGATACAAGATTGAAGACTTCGTCCCGTGTCCGGATGGGACTTTCCTTGGCGTGGAAGGCAAGCTTGGCGTCTGGATATGTAGATCTCCTACCATTGTAACCGACTCTGTGTAACCCTAACCTATCCGGTGTCTATATAAACCGGAGGTTTTAGTCGTGGGACGAACAACAATCATACCATAGGCTAGCTTCTAGGGTTTAGCCTCCTTGATCTCGTGGTAGATCTACTCTTGTACTACCCATATCATCAATATTAATCAAGCGGGGTAGGGTATTACCTCCATCGAGAGGCCCGAACACAGGTAAAAACATCGTGTCCCTTGTCTCTGTTACCATCCGCTTTGGGCCTTTGATTCGGGACCATTATGTGACTACTGTGCAAGAGGTGTCAAAACCGGCGGATCTCGGGACCATTGTAACCGACTCTATGCATCAGATAGCCAGCGATAGTCATAAATCCAGCCCATAATAAAACATGAGCCCCGCACAAAGGGATCCGTTGGGAAGCCTAAACCCGAAGGAAGTGAGACCACGAACACCACGCTCTCGCCGGGCTCGGGAGTGGGAATGACCTGCCACTGGAGCGGGCAGCCTATGCAAAATCTCGCCGGTTAGATACTGGCGTCTCGCAACTTAGCACATCTTCTTCTGTGGCGGAAGAAGACATCCATCGGCCGTGCTGGTCGGAGCGGACATCGTCGAAGGTCGAAGCGCCTAAATCTGAAGCTTTGGGTGTTAGAACTTCGAGCGCGAGGTGAACTTCGATGGAGGTGTAAAAAGAGGAGGGCCTTGGTCTCATTATAAAGAGGTTGAATACCAGAGCCCTCCCGTGGTCGATTAGGACTCGCCTTTGATAGAGGCGTGCCAGCGAACGCAGTTGGGTTACTGCGTCCGTATTGATGAGAATCCCGGAATAAGGGGGCACGATCTATGCTTTGATAAGGCGTGCCAATGAAACCGCCTCGCTAAGCGCTAAGGTGGAGCGGTAAAAACAATTCATATAAAGGCCTGCCCGTGGTGTGATATCACGCCCGCGGAATCGTCAGCAGATCTGTGCAAAAGTTATTAAGCTCTCACGGTGGTATGTGGAACTTGTTTTGCGAGCGGACCTTATCCTTGTGTTCAAAACCTTCTATGAAGTATTCGGAGGAACCGCCTTGCGATGCGAAGACAATATCTTGCGCCCGGACTCGTCGTCATTGAAGCCTGGTTCGAGGAGTTCTTGAGGAGTCTGGACTAGGGGTGTCCGGATAGCGAACTATCGCCAGCGGCGGACTCCAAGACTATGAAGATACAAGATTGAAGACTTCGTCCCGTGTCGGATGGGACTTTCCTTGGCGTGGAAGGCAAGCTTGGCGTCTGGATATGTAGATCTCCTACCATTGTAACCGACTCTGTGTAACCCTAACCTATCCGGTGTCTATATAAACCGGAGGGTTTTAGTCCGTGGGAGAAACAACAATCATACCATAGGCTAGCTTCTAGGGTTTAGCCTCTCGATCTCGTGGTACATCTACTCTTGTACTACCCATATCATCAATATTAATCAAGCAGGGTAAGGTATTACCTCCATCGAGAGGGCGAACACAGGTAAAAACATCGTGTCCCTTGTCTCCTGTTACCATCCGCCTAGGCATACGATTCGGGACCCCCTACCGAGATCCGCTGGTTTGACACCGACAATAGGCCTCCATTTCACACACATTGCATGCAAAATTTTGTTTGAGATGTCATCGACACATATTCCCACAAATAATTCACGAAATCAACCCCCACCCCACCCCCACCACAAAACAAAAACACTCTAAGCAGCGGTTTGTATCTCTCACACACACCACGTAGGTGGGGGCGTGCCTGAAGAGAAGAGGTGCATGCAGCGCATGCGTACTCCGTCTCTTTCCCAACCACACCCAGCGGGTACGGTGGAGCTCTTTTCATCACGAAAAAGGCAGCCCGCGGTAATTTGTACGTGTCTTTGGTTGTCCACTTGGTGGAGGGAGGATCGTCTACCACGGGTGAACAAACAAATTGCAACTTGGCGTTATGTTAAATTAAAAAAAGAGGCAAACCATGTGGGGCCTACCTTAGAGGCAAGGCTCTATACCTGGAGTACTTTTGATGTGCCCATCAACTTCATGAGCAGGAGAAGCTTTCTTAGTCGCCGTCTCCCCCCGCCCCAGGCGCGGTGGCTCATGAGGATGAGGTGAAGCTTGCTCCTCCCTCGCCCATCTGTGTGGTGGCTCGCATGAGACGAGGAGAAAAATTCTACTCCCTCTGTTTACTCCTCGTCCCTACTACCTTGGTTATAGAGATTATATCATATTGTTTGGAATATATATGTCCTTAGTAGATTTCAATATGAACTACTAGTACATACTCCAAACACGATGTATATAGGCGTATTTTAGAGTGTACATTCACTCATTTTGCTCCGTATGTAGTAGCACTCTCCTCGCCCTCGACCCTACGCCCACGTGGTGGGCGTGCAGCAATTCATTCGGTCTCATATAGCGAGCGATATATCTGCACTACCATTATTGCTCGACTTCCGAAGGCGAAGAGCCAATCGCAAGGTTAATATTTTGGAGATGCCAAGCGCAAGGTTATAGGAGAGCGAGTAGTAGGTGCGCGTCATTTATAAATAATTTTGTTTTCTTGATTGCACGTACACAATATGATAGGTTCATATGGAGAAAAAACGCTCCACTATATACATAGTCAAGGCGGGCCAGCCTACGGTTGCTTCTTGGGTTGCTCTCTTCACACTCTCTACGCACAAAACAAGCTGTGGCCACATCTCTAACATCCGGCGGATCATGTCCGCTTGGGGAAGGGTGGATGCTTAGTGTAGATCACGGTGTCCGTCGCCGTGGCGAAACCTTGTCAACCGCGTCGATCGGGGTCCCGCCATTCTCTCTCACAAAGCGGTGAGGTTGCCTTCGTCCCTTGCTCCTTTGCGCGGCGTGGGCAGTTGCCGCCTCCGCCACCCTCCTCAAGGTTGAGCTCGTCCCTCGGTACAACTCCTTTACAGGCTTGCTTGCTGCTCCAGCTGCCCACATCACTCCTGTGGATATTTCTCTACTTCTTTGCCCTTTTATACGATACCTCTCTGGCTTCTCGTCTTGTATTTGTGATGAGTTTATGTCTCATCAACTAGTCCTAATAATTATTCTAATCACGCTTCTTCAATTTCTTTCCCACGAGGATGCTCATCTCGATTTTGTGGCTGCACAAAATGATCCGATGGTCAAAAGGTTGCAAACTTCATTTATTAGGAAGCTCGAACATTGCCCGACAAATTGAAGCCTGGTCGGGGTTCACGGTTCAAGGGCTAGGGACTGCATGGATCGTTTTTTCTTTAGCTACCTCTGTTCCAAAATAAGTGTCAACTTTAGTAGTAGTACAACTTTGTACTAAAGTTTGCACAAAGTTGAGACACTTATTTTGGAGCGGAGGAATACATATTGCTATGATCATCAATCATTGAGATGCAATAGCATGCATGTTAGTCTCCTTTGTATTTGATGAAATGTTGCAGCGGGCAACCTCGGACATAAGATACATGTAACAGGAGCTGGAAGCTTCATAGCATTGTACAAATTTATCTACTGATAAATTACGATGCGTACTAGTACTATACTAGTACTTCCTCCGTTCCTAAATATAAGTCTTTGTAGAGATTTCACCATTAACCACATGCGGATGTATATAGATGCATTTTAAGTGTAGATTCATTCATTTTGTTCCGTATGTAGTTCACCTAGTGGAATCTCTACAAAGACTATCTACTAATAATAGCTAGCCCCCACTACTAGGAATTCTCTATCCTCTCCTTGAGCCACATCATCAAAATTAGCGTAGCCGTTAGATGAAGTAAATCAGTCATAATAGCCGTCTGATCTAGACGTTGAGAGGCTCAGCACTAAGCCACATGCAAGCATGCAGAAATACCGTGGCACATGCATGTGAGTGGGTTTTAAATCACATCAACATGTCTACATGCAAGCATGCACCGGTAGCATGCATGTAAGTGAGCTTTTAAGTCCCATTAACATGTCAAAAAGAAAAATATAATCCCATTATGCAGTAGGAGTTGGCTGATCTTTTTTCCTTATGTGGGATGATCTAAATGATGATGGGAGTTTATTTAGTTTGGCTACCACATTTGTCATGCGGTTATAGATTTTTTTTAGTTCTATGAAATCGATAATTTTGCTTGAGAGAGATATACGCTGTTCCACGACAGCGGCGGGGACTCATCTAGTAATATTTAGGAGCGGAGGAGTACTATGTCAAGAGTTAGGTGTCATGCGGTGATAGTGTGAGGTGGGCCATGTAATCATTGAGCCTGCGTGTTTTCTTTGCTCTTGCACTCCTCCATTGTAGAATGGAGAAAATTGTAATCTACTACCTCCTTTACGCGGCGTGGGACATCCAGCAGTCCTACTACCTCGATAATAAAGACCAATGAGCCGTCAAATCACATAGACCTAGCGATAAGTTGGATGGACGAAGCAACCATCACTCTTGCGCCGGTGAGAGGTCGCGTCCGCTCTGCCCGGGCATGAATGCGGCACCGATTCTTTGGGCGGCGATGACCGTTTGAGGCGGGAAGCGGCGAGGCGGTGGAGGGCTTTGGGTGGGCCAGGCTGGTCAGGAGCGGGCGTGGCAGCTGTCCGCATGTCCCTACCGGACACGCCCAAAAACAAGACGATGCACCGACTCTCGCGGCTAAAATCGTACACTACACACCATATCTCTGTATGAGTAGGTCGATCTGTCGCACTCTCTAACACACACATCTTTGTTAAACACACACACGCTGCATACGCACCTTGGTCCGTTGCACCTTCTAACGTGACTTATTACACCTAGGCGGAGGGGTAGTAAGTATATGAGATCTGGTGGCACCTTGACTTAAGTCGAATACAAGTGCCCAAAATTTGTTTGCATGTTATAATAAGGATTCACTTAAAATAGTGCATTGAGCGAACAGAGGATCAATTGGACGGTGTTCGAGCGGTAGCAAGATGTGTGAGGTAGTAAGATACACGCTGGCGCTTTTAATTTTCTTATTAATTTTTTGTTTCACCCTCATTGGTGGGACCCAACATACTACGTGGAGAGGTAAGGTGACTAAGGCTGCATTATTTCTACACCCTTGTGGATAGTCTTACCACCAAAGCCACATGACACGATTATGATTGAAATCCTAATGACTCCCACACACACACACACACACAAAAACACGGCATGCACATTACGAATCTGAGAATGTATAAAGGTTATTTTCCTCTCGTTGAACATAGCGGGAGGGTTGTGTAACTAGTTAGCCTGTTAGCTCATCAAACTTGAGGTCTCGGGTTCGATAACTACACTTGAGCATAATTTTTGCGGGAGGATTCTTTGGTTGGTCAAAATGTTTTCTAGGGTTTACGCTTCACACTCTCTCTCGGTATATATATACGCTCGAGCCTCGGCGCTTGTAGTTGCTGTCTTCACACTCTCTCGCCCTCTCCCTTTGGAGCTGGATCCTCGGCGCTTGTAGTTGCTCTCTTCACACTCTCTCGCCCTCTCGAGATCTAAACAAGACTTCGTTGGCCTCTCTCTCCCCTCACTTGCTGCTCAAAGAGCGGCAGGATCCGTCCATGAGGAAGGAAGGAGGCTTTCTTTGTCGCCGTCGGTGAGGAGAATCCCTACCAGCGTTGTTGTTCACTTTCCACCCAGGCGGCCTTGGGAGGGCCTCGGCCCTTCTTCTTAAATCGTCCGTCGCCCACGAACCACGCCCAAGAACCTTAAGGTATATTTTACTTACTCACATGCATTGCTCTAGCTGCATGTATACCATGAATCTAGGGCGTGGTTCAAAGAGGAAAGGAGTGGGGAAAGTAGTGGGAAAAGTTGTATATAGCATGAATCTAGGGCGTGGTTCAAGAGGAAATGAAGGGGAAAGTTGTATAGCATGAATCTGGGGCGTGGTTCAAAGAGGAAAGGAATGGGGAAAGTAGTGGGGAAAGTTGTATCGCATAAATCTGGGGCGTGGTTCAAAGTGGAAAGGAAGGGCGAAAGTACTAGTTCAAAAAGGAAAGGAAGGGACAAGGCTGCAAAGTTTGAGCAGGACTAGATTTCTTTGTGCTCACATAGGGAAAGGTGTCTAAAGATAACAAAGCTGGGACCAACACAAATATGCTCCTTGGTTGTTTGTTCTTTGTTGCAACAGGTGTGCATGACCACGATACATCGGTAGATGGACATGGTGCTGGTCGTCCTTTGTCCGTGCAACTCATTAGTTGTTGTTAATCTATGGCCTGTTTGGTTAAAACTCCTAGTCCCTACCTGCTTGGTTCGGGGACTAAACATGGACTAGAGGTTATTAAATGACATGATAAAGACCATGTTACCCTAGTAATGAACTAATAGAAACAAGGTGCGATGCGTGGCAGGGGAAACTGTTGGAAAAAGTCCCAAAAGACTCCTCGGGGTCTTCTTTCTTTAGTCCCAAATGCCCACTTTTAGTCCCAAAAATCCCTCTGTTTGGTTTAGATGTGGTGACACGGAGTTTTTAGTCCCTACACCAAAATGTCCACGTAAACAAACACCCTCTAATAATGCATTTGGAAAATTGATGCAATGCCATAGTTAAAAGCAAATTACATGTTTAACGAATTTTATTGTTAATATAATCTCTATGTTAATATAATCAATGCCACCGTTTGAGAAATGCTCTTGTCTTGCTTTCTTTCCCATTTAGATAAGGTAGATGCTTCTTTTTGTTGGCTTACATGTCATCCACGTTATTGACCACTAATTGTTTCCTTTGCACCTCTGTGTAAACATGGTTATCTATTTCACCTCATTGCCATTGTGACCTTTTGTTGCCTTTGCACAAAACACTTTTGTTTAAGAGTGTTTTGTGCAGTTCAACAAAATATCAAGCTGACAACGTTAGCTTGATTGCTTGATCTTAGTGGAACTGCACAAGAGGAGATCTTACTTCCTATCCGTTAGGCGAATTTGGTTCAGATCTTCTTCTTGTGAGTTGTTTAATTCCGCATCATGAGAGGTCGGTACTAGCCTTCTTTCACATGATTCTGCGGTGTGCTTTCATATGTTGTGCTACTTATGCGATAATGTTGCTTGATTTTAGTGAACTGCACAAATGGAGACAAGACTTTCAATCTGTATGTGCACCGTAATATCCCATTGAGGTAAGATAAGGATATTTCACAACTGCTGGCCTGTACTTTGCCACTTTCATCAGAAAATTAAGTTTAGTATTATACTTGTGCTCCCTAATTGACATGCCAAATCTTACATTGAAGGCGAAGCTTGTCTGTTATTGAACCAAGTGATGACGGGGAAGAACAAGCAGAAGAAAAACAAAAATCAACTCCCGGTGCTATAATGAAGCACTGGAACTATGATGACACAAGTAATGATATAGTTTTGCATCTTAATTTGGCTGGAATGAGCAGTTGTTTTGCCACTGATTTGATGCCATATGTAATTATCTCTACTTGTGCAAACAGGGATCTTCTTTGAAGATACCATATATTTTAGTGGAACTACACAAGAAGATGTTGGAAACATTAAACTAATCGAGGTATATAGTAAGCATGGCCACCCCGTAGATATAGCAGATGGTTCGAGAAGTGCTTCATCTGTATGCTCTACACAATTAGCCTCGACAAAGGTTGGTACTAAGCCTTGATTTCATCCATATGATTGAGCTTTGTCATCTCTATTGGTGTTGTGCTCTGTTTAGATCTTGTCATGAAAAAGTGGTATTGTCCTTGGGAAGTGCTTCATTTGTGTTGTTTTAAATATTTCCTTTCCTTTTTTTGAGCAAACATGGATGCTAGCATTTAGTAGTCCTCTTGTCTTTGCACAATAGGATCATCTTCCTCTGAAGAAGAATATGGAGTCGTGAAGTGACTAGTTCGATTATGCGGGATGAAGAAGCCACATCTATCTTCTCATCGGAAGGAGCAATTGAAGGATGGTTACATTACTCCCCACAAGACCAAACTAACTTCAGCTCGGAAGGATGACAAATCTCCTTTTTTCTTTGTGATCTTGAGTAAAATGTTGTTCTAGGATTCTTTACGGTGAGTTCCATTTTTCTAAAGTGTGCTCTACATGGACCATGTATGTACTGTTAAGCTGTCAATTCATAGTACAGTTTGCTTTATACTAATCACTTTTTGTATTTGTGCAAGCAGGGTGCTCAGCTTGATTTCAATGGGAACTGCACAAAATGTTCATGAATACATCGAATCATTCATTTCCACCACAAGAAAGGAGGTGCCCATAAGTTCAAGGCGTTGCAACATATAAAGGCGAAATCATACAAGCTTCTGTGAATTTGGTTGATTTTGGTGGGCGCACAAAAGAACAGCTGATTTATTTAGCACGAGTTGCCATGTCAATGTCGAACTGATGGCAAACCCTGCCCATTCCACAATCGTGAGGCAATTGATATTTTGGAATGGGACAACCTTGTCAAATTTTTCTCATTGATTTTAGCAAGATATCGTTTGATATTTTTGAATGGGGCGCCCTTTCTTTGTCGTGACGCGATCAATTTTTCTTTATTCTTTAGTTGTGAAGTAAATATTGCCTCGACATGTGATTATTTGAGATGCATAATCATCGATTGTTTTGAATGTTCTCTATGAATTGCCAGGGCTGTGTGTTTGATTCAATGTCTGAAGCAGCTAAAAAGCTGCTCAAACTCTTTGTACTCATACATTCCTTTTACTTAGCACATTGTGAAAGTGCATACTTTTTGTATAAGATTGGTCAAAGTAGAGATACTTTGATTTTGAAGAAAAATTGTATGCAGACTAGAAAGGACGGAGGAGTACATGTGAAACTACTGCAAGCGTGGTGATCACCACAGGAATAATGCTTATGCGTATTGTTTTGCATGTTCTTCCAATGCAAGTGATCTGAATTGAACTAATCGAAATAAATTCATTCATACGGTCGGTTTCATATAAACATGCGGTTCATTACATTTCATACATTCTTCAACTAAAAGGGGTGTTTGTGGCGCATGCATCTCCCGGATCACGAGGCGAAGTCATCCTTTTGAAAAAAAACTGAAAAAGTGCGTTGGAGGTATAATTAATTAACGAAGCTACCCACTTGTGTCCGCCAGGCGAGCGAAGCTTGGTGACTTAGCTGCGATTGCGATTGCGTGTGACATGTGGCTGTTGGGCCCCGTGTCGATCGATAAGCTGCACCAGCGATTAAGTAAAGCAGCGTTCTTCTCAATGCAGCTCTCCGACTCCATGTCGCCGCCAAAAAGCTAACGGCCGTCAATGGTCAACCCGCCTAGCAGCTTCAACGGAGGTAGCAGCGGTGGCCTTACTTGGACCCAGCGGCGGCGACCTACCGTGTTCTACTCTTCCTCGTTTTACGTGTGGCGTGGCCCGTTGGCGGCGAGGCGGGGCCTCGGCGGGCCGGCGATGCCTCTGTCTCGTTGCGGTGGCGGCGCCTCGGCGGGCGGTAAATCCTCCCCACGTTCTTGTACGGTGGGGCCTCGGCTGAGCGGCGATGTCCTCTGCCTCGTTGTTGGCGGGGCGGGGCCTCGGCGAGCAGCGGTGTCTCTGCCTCGTTGTTGGCGCCGCGAGGCCTTGGCGAGCAGCGGTGTCCTCTGCCTCATTGTTGGCGCCGCGGGGCGTCGGTGGAAGCGAGGCATCGTCGGCGCCCGGTGGGCGGGGACTCGTCGGCCGGCATTGTCCTCTGCCTCGTCCTCGGTCTCGTAAGCAGTGCCTCGCCGCTTCGCCGCCCTCTTTGCTAGCTTCTTTGTGGCGGCGCGGCCTCCGCCACCCGCATGCGGTACCGCCCGGCCTTCGGCGGCCCTTGCGAGGCGAGGCGATCTGGTCGGCAGCGCCTCTGCTCCGCCCGCTCGCGGCGATCTGCTCCACCGCTGCGGTGCTCTGGAGAGATGGTGGTTGTGGCGGCGTCGGCTGTGCCTCCGGAACTGCTCCTCACGCATCTGCCTCACCCTGTCCATATATTGGGCATGGGCCCGCCGATGGTCATGGTGCAATGCACGGCGAGATGGCGCGAAGGAGGGTTGGCGCCGGATCGTCGACTACCATGTTCTCCATTGGGACATCGTCGTCCTCCGGCTGCTGCCCGGCCGGCGATCGGCAGCAATGGCTGCTATCTCCTTGTGGTCCGTCGTCCGCCCGTCCGAAAAGCGGCGGGGCGCGAGGAAGCCATAGTGGGCAGTAGTGGTGTGGACAGGAGAAAAGGCAGCGGTCACGGATGGCTGCGGCTATGGCGGCGCAGCATTTATATAACAATGGTGGGCGGCGGAGGGGCGGGCGTGTGATGCGGAGTAGCCGCCTCGGCAACCGTGTATCATTAATGTGTGCGGCAGATGGGCAGACGGGCGGCACTTGTGTTGTTTGAAAGCGAACAATCGCTTTGAACCGGGAAGCGAAGGCGGCGGCGCCCGGCTATTTGCGGAAGCAGCAGGCGAGAGATCACTTTACTTGGATAGGATGAAAATGGGGACCCACGGTACATAGCCTCACGTGCATAAGTGCCTCCTTATTATATATATATATATATATATATATATATATATATATATATATATATATATATATATATATATATTTTATTTTGCTTCCTCTGCTTTCGACATCACGGTCCCACCATTGTCTACCTATGTACTAGTCAATAAGCAGAGAATTGCACAAGCGGCCGGCAATTTGGGACCAAGCAGCTCGGCAGTATTTGTGTTTTGAGGTGTGAGCACTGCGAGTTTTCGATGTTTACCCGGATATTAATTTTCTCCTCTGAACAACAGCGAAAACATCGCTGCGGTGATAGCTAGGCGGGCTGTGGCCCGTCTAGCCCGAACAGAATATCCATCCAGATATTAATTTTTTCAAGCTGAAAATGGCTAGCCCAGCTATACTTTTTTAGGAATACCCGAGGCAAGGTCAAGTTGTTATTCTACGCCCTTGGGCTGCAAATCTTTCCTAGGAGGGATGCATTAGGCTTAACAAGAAAATGGGCTTTAAAAATAATAAATGGGATGTAATTATAAAAAGCTGGGTAGTAACTATAAAAAATGCACCAAACAATGATTACTTAATAAAATATTATTTTTGGAATATTGAAAATTTTAATTTCATTAATTGTTGCGAGCAGAATGTTTCTTTGGATTTTTCATAATATAAATTTATATTGAAATTGTATATAATCGACTAAAATTTGGGATAAAAATATTGGATCCCATCAAAATGTGGGAAATTTTATTTAATTCTGTTTTGAGCGGTTGGTTGAAATGGGTTGTACTTTTAACAAGCTGTAAATGGGTTGATCCATTAGAATTCAAAATGGGCTACACATTCTTACAAATCTTAAATGGGCTATAGGTTCTACGCCACACTTACGGCCTTACTAAGTTGTGCGTCCCTAAAAAACAGAGTTGGCCGGGTATGCAAGGCTTTGTCAACTTATAATCAACACTGCGGTTCTAGCAGCGGTGGCGTTGGATGTCCATCCAATGGATGGCGTGCTTCTTCTTCAATCTCGGATATTCTAGCTTCACCGCCCAAAAATGATTCATCCCACGACATCAGGCGCACCATTTCGGAAGTTGACTGTGGGCCTACTAAGTTGGCGTACCAAGGGCTTTGTCAACTTAGTCAATATAAATGATTCTAGCTGCGGTGGTATCGATGTCCATCCAACGGCCGTCGTGCTTCTTCAACCTCTGGTCTTCTGCTCCGGCTGCCCAAAGCAGCGTCGGTCGTGCCGCTTTGCTCCTACCCACACTGCTTTGGGACCCACAAGCTACATCTTAGCATGCAAGGAAGTGCGTCCGAAAAAACCGATTGCCCCACATTGCTGGGGCCCACCAGCTACATCTTCCATGCGCAAGGAAGTGCGTCCGGAAAAAAGCGATTAAGCCCCATTGCTGGGACCCACCAGCTACACCTTATACGCAAGGAAGTGCGTCCAGGGAAAAAAAGCGATTCGCCCCCACATTGCTGGGACCCAGCTACACCTCGCCGCGCAAGGAAGTGCGTCCGGGCAAAAAGCGATTCGCTCCCACATTGCTGGGACCCAACAGCTACACCTTCCATACGCAAGTAAGTCGTCGGGAAAAAAAAGCGATTCACCCCACATTGCTGGGACCCACCAGCTACATCTTATACGCAAGGAAGTGCACGGCGGTCGGGACCCACGGTCGAAGAGTGCGTGGCGTTGTCATCTGGTCGTGACGATGTGCGTACATCTTGGTTGATGTAGAGGCGCGCGCGTGTCGTAGTAAGCGCGCCGCGTAGCATGTACTGCGTCGTCTGGCGGCGAGTGCAAGAAAGAAAATCTGATCCGCGTATGTGTACATATGGCGAGGTCTCGAGCGCCTAATCGCGCATACCGCCAAAGCGGAGAAGCGGACCTCCTACGGTGAAGCAGAAGTCTGTTGATCGGGAGGGTGTGGTGTACCGCAAAAGCAGACGAGCGCACCTCCTACGGTGAAAGCAGAGGTCTGTTGATCGGGAGGCGTGGCGTACCATAAAAGCGGATGGCCGACCTCCTACGATCGAAGCAGGGGTCTGTTGATCGGGAGGGTGTGGCGTGCCGCCAAAGCGGACCAAGCGGACTTGTGTTGGGCGCTTCTGGTCGAAAGCAGGGGGGGGTGTGGCATACATAAAGCAGGACTCCACGGGATCTGTTCATCTCCACCGTCGACCTCCTCCGGCCTCCACGGGCTACCGTCGACCTCCTCCGGCCTCCACGGGCTCCTGTTCATCCAGCCTCCACGCTACTCCACGGCTCTTGTTCAACCACCCCTCCCGGGCACCCCTCCACCGTCTCTGTTCATCAGCCCTCCACACCACGGGGTCTGTTCAACCACCCCTCCACGGCCACCCCTCCACCGTCTCTGTTCATCTAGCCCTCCACACCATGGGTTCTGTTCATCTAGAAACAGCGCCACCGCTCCTTATTCATCAACCCCTCCCCCAACACTCACTAGCAGCGATGGCGAAGAATCGCTCCATCGAGGTTCGATTAACAGCCATCGATCGATCGCTCGGGTTCATTAATCGTAGCTTGCGGTCTGTCCTTCGGGTTGATTAGAGCCCAACGCCTCACTCGGCTTGATTGGAATAGCGCCCTACCACCTGCAGCGTACGTACGAGAAAGCGTGCATCGCTCCGCCCCGACCTCCACCGTAATTGGCAACTCCCGAAATTTTCCTCCCCTCGCTTCTACCACGGTTTTTCCGTCATGGATAGCCCAAAGAATGTCATGCAGCTGCGTCTCGGCCCACCGGGGCGAAAAGCCCATTACTGTCATGATTTTTGTCATAGAAGTAGGAGCCAGTAGGGTGCTGTCTGGTGCTCTCTGATGAGCTAGTGATCATATAATCGGCATAAAACTATATATAGTGACCGTAAAGCGTATTGTTACATCGTTGACGGTGTATTTTCTCGTTTCAAATTAAGCCATATTAATCGGAAAGGACACGGTATGGACTACTCCTAGTACTAATCTGCTTTGATGTGTCCCGTCAACTTCGCCGAGCGAGGAGAAGCTTGCTTACTATGCCTCTCCCTACATGCCTTGATGGTTCATAGGACGAGGAGAGGTTTTGACTACAACACCCTCTCCTCTCCCTCGCCCTCGCACTCACCCTCGCGGTGGATGTGCAGCATTCAATTGGTGTCAGTTGCGAAGCATATTGTACTATAGTATCATCATTGTTGGACCTTAGAAGAGGCGAGCCAAGTGCAAGGTTCACACAGTATGAACTGTTGAACCTCCGAAGAGGCAAAGAGCCAAGCGCAAGGTTTTAAAGGGTTGTCGTCCTAGTAGGGTGTACTACAACTATAGCGACGATGCTCTTGTATGATGCCGCCACATCACGTATATCAAAGTTGTGCCACCTTTTTTTTGTGAAAGAAGCGTGTTGGAGCCGTGCAACAACCACACAAGTTGCGTACACATAACACATTTACTAGTAATAAATTATAAAGGACAAATGCGGTATGCCACACAAGTTCATCTCAATTCATGTGATAAATTTGTGCGACTAGTCTACATATATTCTGGCGCTACCATTCACAATTACCGTACTCCACTTACCGTTATAGATGGGCTACATGTCCTCCTCCGAGGTTCCGATCCTAGGTGTTCTTCATGGATGGCACGATCCATAGCGGTGGGCAATGGAATCATTGTCGTAGCTTTCTAGTCCGGTTCCACGATGGAGACTCATCAAGCTGAGCGACATAAATCAGGGATAGCGTGTCCTAGCATGTCGTTCATCCGGTGGTGCTGCTGAAGACATAACCATGATTCATGAGCGGCAGGCCTTCCGTGTCGTGCACGGAAGGTGGCATCCGCTTCACAATGGGGTAGCTGTCCCGATGAAAATCAGTATTGTCCAAGAGTGTTCCTCGGCACCCACGTAGCATCACGGGGTCGAACTTCGGCGCCGTTCATCTGGTACGTGGCATCCCAGATCTGGACACATGGTGGCGTACATAGTCAAGGTCCATGCATAATAATGTTGTGCTCAAATATGGCGGTCGATGTCTTGTGCAGCAAATAGAACTACTCGGTATAGAGGAAGTAAAATAACCGACTTATTATATATAGCCACTCTTGGCTACATAGATGAGATAGTAAGACATGGAAAAACAAAAATGGTGGCAGCTAGTGGGTTCAAGTCTTCAAGGGCCTAGCTAGCTATCTGGCGTCCTCAAGGTAAAAAGTACTCCTAGTAGTACTACTAAGTATACTACTAGTACAACAATGAAAGAGAAGGCGAGAGGGTTAAAAATGGAATACACGGGTAGATGGTGGTGATGCGATCGTGGTAGATTGTGTGACCATGTTGCACATCGGTGGTACCATGGGTAACATTTGCTAAGATAGTTGATCCCAATATGCCAAAGTCAGCTACAAAGATCCAGGTTAGACCGAATCGCGGATGCAAATGCACATCGAGGATCGGTGATCTTATTTTGATCGAGGATGGTGGTCCTGCAAAATAATGGAGTACCGTTAGGGATGCAAATGATGGTTTGTGCATCCCATTTGTAATCTCCGTACCGTGGGATGGCAACCAGATGAAACAAGTCCCTGGCTTGTCACGCGAATCACGGCCTAGATGGCGCCTGGCGTCTTCAAACATGTAGGGGTACAAATCTGCCGCCGCCAACATCGCCCGACCTCTGCCGTTCTGCCTCTTGCATTGATGGCAATCCTTATGTCGAACACCGTGATGAGATAATAAGCGTCGTGGCAGCGTCGCTTTGTCGGCGGGTCGAAGTGCTATCTTCTTCAATCTCATGTAGGCATCATCATCGTATTCAAGCCCAGCCGGTCCGGAAGGCCGATCCCAATGGTGGAGAAGGGTCTCTGGGCGGCCGCCTGCTATGGATGTTGTGCAAAATGATGGTGATATCCGGCGGAGGTATGCAAGCCAATCTTCGTTGGCACCGACCGGAACCTAAATATAAGGCGGTGGGCAGCGGAGAAATTACGGGATGGAAATGGAATAACTAAGTACTACATGATCAAACTCCATTCTTGACCTGCTCGTCGGACAAAATCCGACTACCTCTCAACGTCGGCAACTCTAAGCGGAGTCAACGTGCAACCATGGCCGGGGGGCGGTGGACTGTTGAAGGATTGTCCCATAGAAGAACCTTCTCCTCGAGGATGCATGGAAGACCAACAAGCATGACCTTTTCCCAAGCCTGTTTAAGCGGCGTCTTGAAAAAGTTGGTGTAGGAAGCACCGAGTCTTGCGGCGGTGAGGACATCGGGCGTCGCGATTTCTCCCGAGAGGATCATCGTCCAAGGTCTCCCAGCCCGACGAGGAGGAGAACCGCTGGCGAATCCATGGGAGCAGCGACGAACTGCCTTCTCTTGGGGAGGAGGCTGGCGAGGATGAGATAAGGCGTAGTAACGCGGGGCCTCGTCCCTTCAAGCGTAGATCGTTCCTCAGCGAAGGGGTGAGGCTATTATTTACTACTAAGTACTAGCATTATGGAGCGTTATGGGATTGCATTATTTCTGTAAATAATAGCACTAGTAATAAATTTTTGGCATTAGGTAGTAGTTTTTGGCGTGGATTAAGAAATTTTGGGTATGTTTTGCCATTTTTGTACCGCCAACTAGTGTAAAAAGCGTCTTACATTATGTGGCGGAGAATGCGTACTCGTCTTGTAGCGATACTAGTACTACTTTTCTCAACTAGTAGTGCGATGTCTTGTACTTCTAGTCTAGTCTAGTATAGTGCACGATTTTGAACTCTTGAATCTCGGGGCCAAGGAGCTACGGTTGGAAGTGGAGGTACTCTTGTTCTCTAGGACCATCGTTGTACTATCAATGCGGGGAAGTACACTGCGTAGTGGCCTAGTGGGTACTCTCGGTGCTCTATTCAGCCGCTCCTCTCACGTAGCTGGCCTACTCAGCCGCTCCTCTCACGCACACACTAGCAGCCTATTTATCAGACGTGATTCTTGTGGGGGCAGAATGTTTGAGTTATTTGATCAGTGAGACTAGGCTTTTCGCTTCCATTTGTGGAGGTGTAATGGATCTCGTCGAACTTTGTTAGTAGTTCCTTCTTTATGAATGAGATGAAGCAAAGCTTTTGCCTCCGTTTAAAAAAACACGTCAAGAGGAATTTCTTTTATAGTAGAGCCGATAATGGAGTGAAGTCCATCGTGCAGCGCCACAAGCTCTGAGTAGTAGTAGTAGAGCACTTTACATCTGAGCCATATTGCACGATTCCCAATGCCCCACCAGGCTTTTCCGGCTCCTCGGGCTTAATTGGGGCGCTAGTTTAAATATGCTACTAGCTGATGAGGAAGCTGCAAGCGAGGTGCGGCGAGGCGAGCATCGCGCCGGGGATCTTGGGAAGGAAAACCCGTTCACGTGGCTAGGCTGTCCGGTGCACCCAGTTGTGGGGCGCACATCCGTTTGACTTCAAAACTCAAACTACCGTGTAAAATATTGGCTCGCAGCAAAGTGTAGTAGTACTATTTTTTAAAGGCGGCTGTGCGTTCGGCGAGATCGAGCCCACAAAACAAGGTATACACTCCGCGACCACTAGTAGTACTCGTTGGAGTACAAGCGCAACCTAGAATCGCCTTTTATGCGCTAGTAATGCGTACATTGTTCCTTACAAGAAAACCCTAATCATGCAAGAAACCACTAAAATGCCAAGAAACTACTACCACTTGCATCGTGCGGACTTAAGATAAGACTACCTTATCAACCATTGTACATGCTCTTACCAACAAAAATCCTCGAGTGACCTCCTACCTCGGCCCGTCCACCTAGTCATCCTCGACCATGGGGCGCCTACGCCGCCCGGCGAAGGCGGGGTCAAGTCCGCTTCCGCCGGCGTCACGGAGCCCATGTTGTGGCAGCCGGATGCCAGCTCCGTCCGGCGCTTCGCGACGCTAGCTAGCCAAGATAGCTCCGTCCAGCTGCTTATGCGCAAGGTTTGCTAGCTAGATTAGCGCGGCAGCGTGGCGGCTTGCTCGTGTCGCCCGCGCTAAGGCCATCCATCTGGCTCGGCGAAGGCGGCGTGGCGGCTTTCTGCGCTCGTGGGTCACGCTCGGGCCAGCACTGCCAACCCGTCACGGAGGCGGTAGCGGCGTCTGGCCCGTCCGTGAGTGGCGACCAACTCACTCATCACGGCGCCACCGGCGAACACGCATCGATCTGTTTGAAGTAATGTTCAGGAAATATAATGATTTGAGGGAATAACAGGATAGAAGGTCGGATGTGGGTCCCTCGCGTCAGCGGTCAAACAAAATGTGTTGGTTTAAGCTTCCTCGTCGGCCGCAGACGTGTGGGCCAACCAGTCATAAATGGGTTTAAGCGAACCTAATCGGTAGGAGTACTAGGTAGTAGTTTTGGCATGGATTAAGAAATTTTGGGTATGTTTTTGCTATTCTTTGTACAATAGATTCTTCCTAGGGCTGGTTGAAAGTGGTAGTTTGTTGTTAAATACTCTACATATTGTAAGTAGGAGTGAAAGTTAAGCTTTGGAAGCAAATAAGCAAGGCTAGTTACATAGTGCATATGTGTACATGATTGAAAGTAAATATCAACCATGAGTGACTAATATCTTGATGGAAAACTCGAAACTATGGAATACTAGGAAAAAATGCATGGTTGGAAATACTAGCAATGTTCATATGCATTGCAGCGAATCATAATTAGAATAATACTTATTCACAAACTTGGTACAAAACACCTAATTTTTATATACATATGTCACTAGAGATATATTATGTTTCAATTATAATATATTCCTTGGGCTGTTTTGGTGAGGTCGGGGAGGGATGTGGTTGGTTTTAAGATACTAATTATGGGGTTTTACGCAAATTGGTAGACAAGTGGGATGTTGGTGAGAAAAGGCAACAACTTACCTCACAATCGTTAGATGTAGATCTAATGGTCGAAGCTTGACGGATGGCGAGACACACCGGCATCACCAACTTAGTCTTGTGTAGGAATACTAGCAAGATCCGTGCATTGCGGAACATCAAGATGCATTTTTTATAAAACACTTGTTGTGATTGACCCTTGCGGGAGTAATCCCATGTGTAAAACTAATGATATCTCGAGAAATATGAGATAAGGTGAAGAGGAGTGGGGTGTGGTGGTGGTTGGTGGTGGATGAGTGGAGGCATGGGGATTAGCAGCCGGCTTGGCGGCCACCGAGCCAGTTTGTTCGAGGCTTCCTTTCTTAATTGCTCAACAATGAGGTTTGTTGGAGATAAGGATGAGCGAGGAATGCCTTGTCTGCAAATGTGGAGAGGTGCGGGTATCTTTTAGTTTAATTTCCATCCGTCGGATATAGATCAGACGGTCTATATTGCAAGATGGCACGTACCATCATCACCAACTCGGTTTTTATAAGAGAAGAAATATAAGTATGGAGATACAAATGTATTATCGATACTTGCTTCCGTAAACTAGCATCTACATTCTATTCAGCGCCTCGGCATGTGGGGCCTTAGCACAATGACTTCTCATTGTGTAAAACAAAGATTTTCCGTCGCCGACAAGGAGGGGGTGGTGGCGCTTTTGGCTTGCTCTAGTCCTAGTAGTCATACTAGGTGGTCTAAGCACGTGTAGATTTATTCTTTTCACGTCTCGTGTTAGCCGTACTGCCATGACTGTTGATGAATAGGCGGTAGGTTATTCACGGAAACCCTTGTTGGCGTGTTTGCGAGAGAGAGAGAGAGAGAGAGAGAGTGAGTGTGCGTGTGTGATATGTTAGAGGCTGAGGCAATGATAACAGATTCTTTGTGTCTATGTGTGTGGAGGATAGAGAGACATGTACATGGGGCTTTGTGTTGTGTAGCGTGGAGACACATATACATAATTAGAGAGTGAGTGTGTGAGATACACATGCGGACATGGGGAGATGAGGATCCAGATAAATGGGTGTTTGTGCGTGTCTATGTGTGTGCATGCAGCGTTTGTGTGTGTGGGAGAGAGTGTATGTGGAGTAGAGACCACTGATGATGTAAACCTAGTATAAGGGAAGGGAATGGCGTGACATGTGTAGTAGCGAGATAGCAGGTCTTGGGCGGGGGAGCAGACTATTTGGAAGATACATTGAGTGTGTGTGTGGGAGAGGGGTGTGAGGCGAGAGAAAGAGAGAGCTAGCGGCGGAGAGAGAGAGAGAGAGAGAGAGAGAGAGAGAGAGAGAGAGAGAGAGAGAGAGAGAGAGGCGAGAGGGTCGTTTGTGTCCATAAATGGCGTATAGATAGGGAGACAATGTTGATGTTGTCGAAATTGGCCTATGAGCAGAGGCGAGGAAGCGAGTCATCGTGTGTGTGATAGGGACTTCATGAGAGATCTAGAGTAGATGGTTTAGAGAACAATGTGTGAAATCAAAACGATTATACATTAGGGAGCTATGCAAAGTCACGACATATATGTATCTGAGGGAAGGAGCTGGGGCGGGTCCGCATGTGGGAGAGATAGAAAGAGGAGAGTGGTGCACAAGGAGACAAAGTGTGCTTGTTTGCGATTGGGGTGGTGTGTGAGGTGAGTCTTGAGAACCACATAACTAGGGAGATAGGCGTTTGGGGTGACGGTTTGTGTGTATGGGAAATATACACTCTACATAGTGCGTGTGCTTGGGTAAGAGAGATAGCGGGAGACCTAGAGAGTGAGGAAGAGATGTGTGCATGCAGAGACAAAGTGATAGAGACCTATGTTGGGGTCCGGACTTTACAAGAGAGGGGTGTTAATGTGCTCGTGTGTTGGTGTTTGGGGAAAACGACTTCTCTATGTGTGTGTGTGTGTGTGGTGGTGGGGGGGGGGGGTTGACTTGGATAAGCAGTGATGTGTCTATATTTGAGGGACTTTAAGCGTAATTGAGATATTGTGCACTCATGGTTGATCAATTTGTTTCACAGTTTGTACTATGAGATAATGATACTTTTGAACATCGTGATATACCTTGATGTACAGAATTACAAACCTAAGATTGGAATTTGGAATTGACTCCATCATTAGCTTTTGTAATTCATTTAAGCGGAGGTACATTTTTAAGCGGGATTTCGTGATTTCAAATTCATATATCAAACCTAGAGATATACACATACGAGCATGTTCAAACTTTATAATCATTCACTTTATTCATACACATACACATTTTTGCTTTTGTCATCATATTTAGGATAAACAAATTTGGAATTTAATTTGAATTGGATCGTATGATGGTATTTGCTTGTAGTAGCTCAATGATCCATATTTGGATTGAATGGACAATCTAAGTTTGAGTTGGAGACATTGATTTTCAAAACTTGCACATTTTTTTGCATGCAAAACAAACAAATTATCGGCCATGATATCATAGTCGGCCGTCTGACACAGAATACTTATAATTTTAGGCGCAAAAGCTTTCAAACTTCCGCTCACATCGAAATATCACGCTCCCGAAAGTTTAGCCTGCGATATTCCTGTTTACCCTGCCACATGAGCGGAAAAGGGCTGCTTTGGTAACTCCATTGTTTTCCCTCTTTGCCCCAACATTCTTCCATGAGCCTCCTTCCCTCCCGACCCCCCAACCATGGCAAGCCGCTGAATTTAGTCCTCCGTCGCGCGGTGGACCTCACACCCGTCGGATCTACCTTCCGCACCTTGGAACCCCCAGCTGCCAACTCACCACTTCACGGGCCGCTTCATGGCGGCATCCACCGCTCAGATCTCCTTGACCGCCATCATGGTCCACCACACGGATCTTAACGGCGCCCTCGTCCACCACATCGTAGGCCCTTCACTGACTCCTCGTCCGCCCCTTCGCTGGACCTTCATACAAGCCCTCGTCATGGCAGCAGATCCGCCTCACGGAAGCACTATACAACGCGCCGCTGAAGCCTTCGTCCACTACCGGACCCGCTCCACGGACGCCATATTCAACTCCACCGGCCTTGCTTTACCGGCGCGCAGCCTCATCAGTTATTTCGATTTGTACTCCTTGATTTTCTCTTTATCGTGCAATTGTTCACTTACCACAGATGAGCTTTCTTGTATGTCGAGGCGCCGCATAGCCGTAGCACGGCAGCCGCTTGGCGTGACAACCGGCCCAAACCAACAACATAACACGAGCACCATCGGCGATCCTTAGCTATCAAGTATGACAATGATACCCATCGCGCCGAGAATCGGTACTATTATCCAACGGCGGCGCCTCGTTCACTTTCTAGCATAAGCACCGCACCTTTGAATTTCTTGAGGCATCATTCAGTTTTTCATGAGGCGCGTTATTCGCTTTTTGTAGGGCCATACTTACGGCGGTGAACATGTTACATGTGCTAAATTACATACCGGTGCACATATAGTTAATATGCTTTAGTTTTGTTACGATGCCACTGTTGGTTCCATCGAATGCTTAATATTCTCTATGTAAGTACACATCAACAAACTAGCATGTGGTTCCGCTGCTTTTGTTCGTTTTACCCTACATTTTACGATGCTAGCTATTACATCACTACTCGAGCCTCTGTTAATTACTTGTTTGTGTGTTCTTGATCTTCCCAAGTTGCATGACTAATTTGATGCTTCTATTAATTATGGAGCTGCCAACCCCATCAAGCAAAATATTTGTTCTTTTGGGGCTAGCACCTCGAACAAGCATAAAAATAGAGGAAGCAGATATATTATCGTGTATGCACACCCTTCTTTCATTAGTTTAGATGAACCATTGATGATCAATTCGGACCGGTGCATGTGATTAAAATTAATTTTACCTAAATAGATGGTGCAGAATAAACAACAACAACTAGATTTGCAACCACGGGATCTTGTGATATCTTCAAAGAACATTGCAACAGCAGCTAGGCTTCTGACAACATATGGTAAGCGGTGTGTTTTAGTACATGTGAAATGTAATGTGAGTGGGCTGCTTTCTTTGCTTGTGCCCTCAACGTGTAATCCTACGAATTACAAATAGTTCGGTTATGCGCTTTGCTGTATTGCTTGATTGAATGCTTGTTTGTTGTTCGCTATACAGAGTTGGCCAATATGTCAGCGATGCACTGCTAAACTATAAATAAAGAAATGCATGCCTATTTCATTTGAGTCCTTAACTTTTCCTCTCAACTTCATCACAAGACTGTCTTCGTAGTTTATATGAGGCCACCTTTGTTAAGTGCTTTCTCGAGATTATTTCAAGCTGCTTAGATGCCTTGGCAACTTAAATATAGCGATTGTACACTCCCTTTCAACTAGGGATGTCAACGGGGTCTGTTTAATCGATTAAAGTCCACTAGTGTTATGATAGTTCAAAAGAGTTTTTGTTTTTTGAGGAAATTGAACTAGGGAGGTAGCAAAAACTAACTAGATGGGACTGGCGGATGTCGTTTATTTGCCACTTACATCCCTAGTTTCATCTTACCATTTAATTTCTTTTAATTTGAAGCTGCTTTGAACCATTTAAATATAGTTTGCCATGCTCGGCAATAATTAGTCCTTCGTTTACCATGTAAGCTTACTGCCTGGATCATCGATAACTATCTCTTACTTATGTCAGTGAAACCTTTCGGGATGCCGTTCACACTAGGACACAATGTACAACCCAGAATCTATTTGTGGAAGCAGTGCGCCATCCATGTTACCAGATGGTAGTGGATATTACGGAGAGATCTCGGGTAGGGGGTCCCGAACTGTGCGTCTAGGCGGATGGTAACAGGAGACGAGGGACACGATGTTTTACCGGTTGGGCCCTCTTGATGGAGGTAAAACCCTCGTCCTGCTTGATTGATATTGATATTGTGGATGTTTACAAGAGTGGATCTACCACGAGATCAAGGAGGCTAAACCCTAGAAGCTAGCCTATGGTATGATTGTAAGGGTTGTTGTGATTGTTGTCCTACGGACTAAAGCCATCCAGTTTATATAGACACCGGAGAGGGCTAGGGTTACATAGAGTCGGTTACAATGGTAGGAGATCTACATATCCGTATCGCCAAGCTTGCCTTCCACACCAAGGAAAGTCCCATCCGGACACGGGGTGAAGTCTTCAATCTTCTATCTTCATAGTCTTGGAGTCCGGTCGATGATAGTCCGGCAAATGATAGTTCGGCTGATGATGGTAGTCCGGCTATCCGGACACCCCTAATCCGAGGACTCCTCGGTAGCCCCGAACCGAGGCTTCAATGGCGATAAGTCCAGCATGCGTGTAGTCTTGACATTGCAAGGCGGGTTCTCCTTTAAGTTCCATGTACCTGCGAGCGATGTCCGGCTTCCTTATCAATGTTGCGGCGTCTTGGCTTCCGCCCAATAATGGCCTTCTTCCATGCGTCGTGCGAATGTGAAAAGCGAGTGTCTTTATGTTTTACCCCTAGTTGTGCGAGCAGTCGCCTATAAGGGCAAGAATCGAGATCAAATCACCATCTTCCTCTAGCAAATACTCATCGGGCGCTTTCGACCAAGAATCCATTCCATCATGGACCGTCAGCGGCTCCTCTTCTCGCTCCCAGCCCTTTGCGGAGATTGGAGGAGATGCTACATCTCGCTGGCAGTGGTGAAGCTCAAATGGGGATATCTCCCTCCGGCCTTCATGGTTCGGTTCGAGCAGGCTTGCCACCTACAAAGGTGGGAAGAAAGCGAGGTTACCCTAATCCCAATAAAGGGGCGGGTATGCCGTCCCCTATCGATAAGGGGCTCGGTTTCCTGTACATCCATTCCTCCGCGGGCTCCTAGAGTTCTCGGACTCCAGCTCCATCACCTCACGCCCGCCTCAATCCTGCATATTGCGGGTTCACGTAGCTCTTCTGAGCTTTTCCTAAGCATCGAGCCCCACTTAGCGTTGTGGAAGAGGTTGTTTTGCCTTGTACCCGCTCTCACGAGGGGTCCATATATCAAGTGGCGGCGCGAAATATGGCGCATTGCGGGACGGATATCCATCCGGAACCCCTAAGAAAGCGCCGAAGATTGGCCTTGAGAATGGTTTTATATAGAAGGCGGCTCCCTGCGGACCCTGTTGGATCGGCCTCCGGAGTTCAGCAATGCTCCTCTGAAGAAAGCGCCTTAGTTGGCGTCATGAGCCCCATTTGGAGGAAGACAAGGCGTCCATTATCGATGGGCGAATAAGGTTCTTGGCCCATGCCGGTTGACCATGATTGGAGTCATGGCAACATGCATTCTGTGGGGTGCAGCCACTGTCTGGGGCCACCCATGTGGGATTTCAGCGGGGAGGGCGATGCCACCCGTCCACGGCCATAAGCGCCGGAATCGGCCGAAGATCGGTGACGATCTTGTCGGCCTGTATAAGGGGAGAAGGAGGATTTCCTTCAGACGAACCCGTTGAACAGGTTTTCCATGAACAATCCCCAGACTTGGGTAAGTGAACACTCAACGTGTCCGACCCGTGCCTTTCGAAACTTAAGTTTCTTACATTTGTGTTCTTCTTTCGATGCGGGGAACTGCGCCGGTTGTGGAGGAATGCTAAGTCGGCTCCGCGGCTTTGAGGATCGAGAGAGATCCGGGATCCGGCCTCGAGAGAACCGGACATAAAGTGGAGCTAACTGTTGGAAATATGCCCTAGAGGCAATAATAAATTAGTTATTATTATATTTCCTTGTTCATGATAATCGTTTATTATCCATGCTATAATTGTATTGAGGAAACTCAGATACATGTGTGGGTACATAGACAACACCATGTCCCTAGTAAGCCTCTAGTTGACTAGCTCGTTGATCAATAGATGGTTACGGTTTCCTGACCATGGACATTGGATGTCATTGATAACGGGATCACATCATTAGGAGAATGATGTGATGGACAAGACAATACTAAGCCTAGCACAAAGATCGTAGTTAGTATGCTAAAGCTTTTCTAATGTCAAGTATCTTTTCCTTAGACCATGAGATTGTGCAACTCCGGATCTTGTAGGAATGCTTTGGGTGTACCAAGCGTCCTAGCGTAAGCTGGGTGACTATAAAGGTGCATTACGGTATCTCCGAAAGTATCATTGGGTTGTACGAATCGAGGCGGGATTTGTCACTCCGTGTAAGCGGAGAGGTATCTCTGGGCCCACTCGGTAGGACATCATCATAATGTGCACAATGTGACCAAGGGGTTGATCACGGGATGATGTGTTCGGAGCGAGTAAAGAGACTTGCCGATGCGAGATTGAACAAGGTATCGGGATACCGGCGATCGAATCTCGGGCAAGTACAATACCGCTAGACAAAGGGAATTGTATACGGGATTGATTGAGTCCTTGACATCGTGGTTCATCCGATGAGATCATCGTGGAACATGTAGGAGCCAACATGGGTATCCAGATCCGCTGTTGGTTATTGACGGGAAACGTCTCGGTCATGTCTACATGTCTCCCGAACCGTAGGGTCTACACATAAGGTTCGATGGCGCTAGGGTTATAAAGGAAGTTTGTATGTGGTTGCGAATGTTGTTGAGTCCGGATGAGATCCCGGACGTCACGAGGAGTTCGGAATGGTCGGAGGTAAAGATTTATATATGGGAAGTCTGTTTTGGTCACGGAAAAGTTTGGGTTTTATCGATAACGTCTGGGACCACGGGAGGTCGGGGTCCCAAGTGGGGCCACCTGCCCGAGAAGGCTGCGTGGGCCAAGTGTGGGAGGAACCAGCCCCAAGGGGCTGGTGCACCCCCACAAGAGCACAAGCGCAAGGGAGAGTGTGAGGGGCAAACCCTAGGGCGAGATGGGCCTAAGGCCCATCTAGTGGGCCCCCTCTCTCCCCTCTTGGCCGCCTCCCCTTGATCCCATCTAGGGCTGCCGCCCCTCTGGGGTGGGAACCCTAGAGGCGCACCCTCCTCCCCTTCCCTATATATATGAGGCCTAGGGGCTGCCCATAACACGATTTGATCTCTCGTTGGTGCAGCCCTCCTCTCTTCTCCTCCTCCTCTCCCTTGGTGCTTGGCGAAGCCTGCTGGGATGCCACGCTCCTCCACCACCACCATGCCGTTGTGCTGCTGCTGGATGGAGTCTTCCTCAACCTCTCCCTCTCTCCTTGCTGGATCAAGGCGTGGGAGGCGTCACCGGGCTGTCGTGTGTTGAACAGCGGAGGTGCCGTCCGTTCGGCACTAGGATCTCCGGTGATTTGAATCACGGCAATCGACTCCTTCAACCCCGTTCACATGAGCGCTTCCGCTTAGCGATCTACAAGGGTATGTAGATGCACTCTCCTTCCCTCGTTGCTAGTTTCTCCATAGATAGATCTTGGTGACACGTGGGAAAATTTTGAATTTCTGCTCGTTCCCCAGATGGCATCATGAGCTAGGTCTATTGCGTAGATTCTTTGCGAGTAGAACACAAAGTAGTTGTGGGCGTTGATGTTGTTCAATATGCTTACCGTTACTAGTCCAATCTTGTTTGACGGTATTGTGGGATGAAGCGGCCGGACCGACCTTACGTACTCTTCGTGAGGCAGGTTCCACCGGTGACATGCACTTGGTGCATAAGGTGGCTAGCGGGTGCCGATCTCTCCACTTTAGTCGAGCGGATTCGATGAAAAGGGTCCTTATGAAGGGTAAATAGCAATTGGCATATCACGTTGTGGTTTTGCGTAGGTAAGAAAGCGTTCTTGCTAGAAACCCATAGCAGCCACGTAAAACATGCAAACAACAATTAGAGGGCGTCTAACTTGTTTTTGCGAGGGTATGCTATGTGATGTGATATGGCCAAGAAGAATGTGATGAATGATATGTGATGTATGAGATTGATCATGTTCTTGTAATAGGATTCACGACTTGCATGTCGATGAGTATGACAACGGCGGGAACCATAGGAGTTGTCTTTATTTATTGTATGACCTGCGTGTCATTAAACAACGCCATGTAATTACTTTACTTTATTGCTAACGGTAGCCATAGTAGTAGAAGTAATAGTTGGCGAGACAACTTCATGAAGACATCATGATGATGGAGATCATGATGATGGAGATCATGGTGTCATGCGGTGACGATGATGATCATGGAGCCCGAAGATGGAGATCAATGGAGCTATATGATATTGGCCATATCATGTCACTACTATATAATTGCATGTGATGTTTATTATGTTTATGCATCTTGTTTACTTAGAACAACGGTAGTAAATAAGATGATCCCTTACAACAATTTCAAGAAGTGTTCTCCCTAGCGTGCACCGTTGCTAAAGTTAAATCGCTTCTAAGCACCACGTGATGATCGGGTGTGATGGATTCTTACGTTCACATACAGCGGTGTTGGTGTAAGACAGATTTACACACTTGAAACACTTAGGGTTAACTTGCGAGCCTAGCATGTACAGACATGGCCTCGGAACACGAGACCGAAAGGTCGAGCATGAGTCGTATAGTAGATCGATCAACATGAAGATGTTCACCGATGATGACTAGTCCGTCTCACGTGATGATCGGACCACGGCCTAGTTGACTCGGATCATGTAATCACTTAGATGACGGAGGGATGTCTATCTGAGTGGGAGTTCATAAGATGAACTTAATTATCTTGAACATAGTCAAAGACCTTTTGCAAATTATGTCATAAGCTCGCGCTTTAGTTCCTTGTTTAGATATGTTCCTAGAGAAAATATAGTTGAAAGTTGAAAGTAGCGATTATGCGGACGGTAGAAAGCTTATGTCCTTAATGCACCGCTCGGTGTCTGAACCCCAAGCGTCGTTTGTGGATGTTGCGAACATCGGACATACTGCGTTTGATAACTACGTGATAGTTCGGTTAAGCGGTTTAGAGTTGAGGCACGAAAGGCGTTTTCGAAATGTTGCGGAACATATGAGATGTTTGAGGGCTGAAATTAGGATTTCAGGCTCGTGCCCGTCAAGAGGTATGAGACCTCCGGCGATTTTCTTAGCCTACAAACTAAGGAGAAAAGCTCAATCGTTGAGCTGGTGCTCAGATTATCGAGTACAACAATCACTTGAATCGAGTGGGAGTTGATCTTCGGATGAGATAGTGATGTTTCTCCAAAGTCATTGCCACCAAGCTGCTAGAGCTTCGTGATGAACTATAACATATCAAGGATAGAGATGATGATCCTTGAGGTATTAGCGTTGTTTGACATCGCGAAAGTAGAAATCAAGAAGGAGCATCAATTGTTGATGGTTGGTGAAACCACTAGTTTCAAGAAGGGCAAGGGCAAGAAGGATACTTCATGAAGCGGCAAATCAGTTGCTGCTCTAGTGAAGAAACCCAAGGTTGAACCCAAACCGAGACTAAGTGCTTACGTAATAAGGGAACAGCCTTTGGGCAGAATTACCCTAGATACTTGGTAGATAAGAAGGCTGGCAAGGTCGATAGAAGTATATTGGATATACATTATGTTAATGTGTACTTTACTAGTACTCCTAGTAGCACCAGAATTATTAGATACGGTTCGGTTGCTAAGTGTTAGTAACTTCGAAATAAAAGCTACGGAATAAGCGGAGACTAGCTAAAGGTGAGTGACGATACGTGTTGGAAGTGTTTCCAATTTTGATGTGATCAAACATCATACGCTCCCTCTACCATCAAGATTAGTATTAAACCAGAATAATTATCATTTGGTGTTTGCGTTGAGCATAGACATGATTGGATTATGTCTATACATGTCTGATTATTCATTTAAGGAGAATAATGGTTACTCTATTTATTTGAATAATACCTTCAATGGTCTTGCACCTAAATAAATGGTTTATTGAATCTCGATCGTAGTGATACATTTTCATGCCAAAAGTATAAGATAGTAATGATAGTACCACTTACTTGTGGCTTTGCCATGTAAGTCATATTGGTGTAAAAGCATGAAGAAGCTCCATGTTGATGGATCTTTGGACTCACTCGTTTTGAAAAGTTTGAGACATGCGAACCATGTCTATTGGTGTATCGCATGAAGAAACTCCATGCAGATGGATCGTTTGGACTCACTTGATTTTGAATCACTTGAGATATGCAAATCATACCACATGGGCAAGATAGTGAAAAGCCTCGGTTTGATAAGATGGAACAAGATAGCAACTTGTTGGAAGTAACACATTTTGATGTGTGCAGTCAATGAGTCTTTGAGGCATCTGATGAATATCGTTATGTTCTTACTTCACGGATGATTTGAGTAGATGTTGAGTATATTTACTTGATGAAACACAAGTCTGAATTATTGAATGGTTCAAGTAATTTCAGAGTGAAGTTGAAGATCTTCGTGACAAGAGGATAAAATGTCTATGATATGATCATAGAGATGAATATCTGAGTTCTGAGTTTGGTACGCAATTAAGACATTGTGGAAATTGTTTCACAATTAATACCGCCTGGAACACCATAGTGTGATGGTGTGTCCGAACATCATAGTTGCACCCTATTGGATATGGTGCGTACCATGATGTCTCTTATCGAATTACCACTATCGTTCATGGGTTAGGCATTAGAGACAACCGCACTCACTTTAATAGGGCACCACGTAATTCCGTTGAGATGACACCGTATGAACTATGGTTTGGAGAAACCTAAATTGTCGTTTCTTAAAGGTTTGGGGCTGCGGCGCTTATGTGAAAAAGTTTCAGGTTGATAAGCTCGAACCCAGCGGATAAAATGCATCTTCATAGGACACCCAAAACAGTTGGGTATACCTCCTAATTCAGATCCGAAAGCAATAGGGATTGTTTCTTGAATCGGGTCCTTTCTCGAGGAAAAGTTTGTCTCGAAAAGTTGAGTGGGAGGATGGTGGAGACTTGATGAGGTTATTGAACCGTCACTTCAACTAGTGTGTAGCAGGGCACGGGAAGTTGTTCGTGGCACCTACACCAATTGAAGTAGAAGCTTATGATAGTGATCATGAAGTTTGGATCAAGTCACTAATGTACCTCGTGGGGTGACAAGGATGCGTACTACTTGAGTGGTGCGTAATCCTGTCTTGAAGGTCATGTTGCTAGACAACAATGAACCTCGAGCTATGGAGAAGCGATGGTGGGCCCAAATTCCGACAAATGGTTAGAAGCCATGAAATCCGAGATAGGATCCATGTATCGAGAACAAAGCATGGACTTTGGTGGACTTGCCGATGATCGGCAAGCCATTGAGATGAATGGATCTTTAAGAAGAAGGCGGACGTGGACGGTAATGTCACCGTCTATGAAGCTCGACTTGTGGCGAAGAGTTTTCACAAGTTCAAGGAGTTGACTACGATGAGATTTTCTCATCCGTAGCGATGCTTAAGTCCGTCGGAATCATGTTAGCATAAGCTGCATTTATGAAATCTGGCGAGATGGATGTCAAAACGAGTTTCCTTACCGGTTTTCGTAAGGAAAGGTTGTATGTGATACAATTAGAAAGGTTTTGTCGATCCTAAGGATGCTAAAAGGTATGCTAGCTCAGCGATCCTTCTAAGGACTGGAGTAAGCATCTCGGAGTTGGAATGTGCACTTTGATAAGATGATCAAAGATTTTGGGTTTATACAAAGTTTATGAGAAACTTGTATTTCAAAGAAGTGAGTGGGAGCACTATAGAATTTCGATGAGTATATGTTGTTGACATATTGATGATCGAAATGATGTAGAATTCTTGGAAAGCATATAGGGTTATTTGAAAGATGTTTTCAATAGAAAACCTGGATTAAGCTACTTGAACATTGAGCATCGAGATCTATAAGGATAGATCAAAATGCTTAATAATACTTTCAAATGAGCATATACCTTGACATGATCTTGAAGGTGTTCAAGATGGATCGATCGAAGAAGGAGTTCTTGCACGAGTTGTAAGGTATGAAGTTAAGAGTTAAAGCTCGACCACGGCAGAAAAGAGAAAGGGCGAAGGTCGTCCCTATGCTTTAGACATAGGCTCTATAGTATGCTATCTTGTGTACCGCACGGAAGTGTGCCTTGCCATGAGTCGGTCAAGGGTACAAGAATGATCCGAGGAATGGATCATTGGACAGTGATCAAAATTGTCCTTGGAGTAAATAAGGACATGTTTCTCGATTATGGAGGTGATAAAGAGTTTGGCGTAAAGGGTTACGTCGATGCAAGCTTTAACACCTATCCGAGTGACTTTGAGTAGCAAACCGGATCGTATAGTGGAGCAACCATTTGGAATAGGTCCAAGTGAGCGTGGAAGCAACATTTACAATATGACATAGAGAATTGCGAAGTACACGGATCTGAAAGGTTCGGACCGTTGACTAAAACCTCTCTCACAAGCAAAACATGATCAAACCTCAGAACTCATTGAGTCTTAATCACATGATGATGTGAACTAGTTCTGAGACACTAGTAAACTCTTTGGATGTTGGTCACATGGCGATGTGACCTATCAATGTTGATCACATGGCGATGTGAACTAGATTATTGACTCTAGTGCAAGTGGGAGACTGTTGGAAATATGCCTAGAGGCAATAATAAATTAGTTATTATTATATTTCCTTGTTCATGATAATCGTTTATTATCCATGCTATAATTGTATTGATAGGAAACTCAGATACATGTGTGGGTACATAGACAACACCATGTCCTAGTAAGCCTCTAGTTGACTAGCTCGTTGATCAATAGATGGTTACGGTTTCCGACCATGGACATTGGATGTCATTGATAACGGGATCACATCATTAGGAGAATGATGTGATGGACAAGACAATACTAAGCCTAGCACAAAGATGCGTAGTTAGTATGCTAAAGCTTTTCTAATGTCAAGTATCTTTTCCTTAGACCATGAGATTGTGCAACTCCGGATCCGTAGGAATGCTTTGGGTGTACCAAGCGTCCTGGCGTGGCTGGGTGACTATAAAGGTGCATTACGGTATCTCGAAAGTATACATTGGGTTGTACGAATCGAGGCTGGGATTTGTCACTCCGTGTAAGCGGAGAGGTATCTCTGGGCCCTCGGTAGGACATCATCATAATGTGCACAATGTGACCAAGGGGTTGATCACGGGATGATGTGTTCTGAGCGAGTAAAGAGACTTGCCGTAGCGAGATTGAACAAGGTATCGGGATACCGGCGATCGAATCTCGGGCAAGTACAATACCGCTAGACAAAGGGAATTGTATCACGGGATCGATTGAGTCCTTGACATCGTGGTTCATCCGATGAGATCATCGTGGAACATGTAGGAGCCAACATGGGTATCCAGATCCGCTGTTGGTTATTGACGGAGAACGTCTCGGTCATGTCTACATGTCTCCCGAACCGTAGGGTCTACACATAAGGTTCGATGGCGCTAGGGTTATAAAGGAAGTTTGTATGTGGTTACGAATGTTGTTGAGTCCGGATGAGATCCCGGACGTCACGAGGAGTTCGGAATGGTCGGAGGTAAAGATTTATATATGGGAAGTCTGTTTTGGTCACGGAAAAGTTTGGGTTTTATCGGTAGCGTCTGGGACCACGGGAGGTCGAGGTCCACCAAGTGGGGCCACCTGCCCCGAAGGCTGCGTGGGCCAAGTGTGGGAGGAACCAGCCCCAAGGGGCTGGTCGCCCCACAAGAGGCCCAAGCGCAAGGGAGAGTGGGAGGGCAAACCCTAGGCGAGATGGGCCCTAAGGCCCATCTAGTGGCGCCCCCTCTCTCCCTCTTGGCCGCCTCCCTTGATCCCATCTGGGGCTGCCGCCCCTCTGGGGTGGGAACCCTAGAGGCGCACCCTCCTCCCTTCCCTATATATATGAGGCCTGGGGCTGCCCATAACACGATTTGATCTCTCGTTGGTGCAGCCTGCGTCTCTCCTCCTCCTCCTCTCCCTTGGTGCTTGGCGAAGCCTGCGGGATGCCACGCTCCTCCACCACCACCATGCTGTTGTGCTGCTGCTGGATGGAGTCTTCCTCAACCTCTCCCTCTCTCCTTGCTGGATCAAGGCGTGGGAGGCGTCACGGGCTGTCGTGTGTTGAGCAGCGGAGGTGCCGTCCGTTCGGCACTAGGATCTCCGGTGATTTGAATCACGGCAATCGACTCCTTCAACCCCGTTCACATGAGCGCTTCCGCTTAGCGATCTACAAGGGTATGTAGATGCACTCTCCTTCCCTCGTTGCTAGTTTCTCCATAGATAGATCTTGGTGACACGTAGGAAAATTTTGAATTTCTGCTACGTTCCCCAACACTAATCGACGGGGTGTTCCACCAGCTCAGCATGGACAATGCTTTAGTCGCCATCACGGCCGACTATCCCGGACTAAATCCGGCTCCCGGTGATTGCGGCGAAGCCACGACACCGTCATTCCTTCCTTGCTTATTTCGACCGCCGTACATGATGTAGCTTTGTGCGAGGCGCCCTAGGCGAAGCAAAGTCATGGCGGTGACCAACAAGGGCGATTCGGACGGTGAGGCGGAAGAGGCCTTGGGCGGACTGAAACGTCACCGCAATGGTGTAGCTCACAATTCATTATCTTGAACAACGTTCTAGGAGGCGTTTGAGTGCTCATGACTTTTATAGGGAAAAAAGCGTCCGCCGGACTGCGGGCATGGAGGTTGTCAATCCAACCTCTACCAGCCCGAGCTCTGCACTGGCGGGAGGGAGGCGGCGCAAAGCGCGAGCGCGGACGTTCCTCCGACGGAGGTGCCGAAAGACTGTCGCCACCAAGTGCGAGGTGGAAGTGCCCTGAATCACAGGCGCCGCGGACAGTATTCGTGGCGTGCTTCTCCCCGATCGTTGAATGCCTTTAACACGGGCCAGCGCACCTTCGTGCCGCTCAAGATAGTTTTACGAGCCACGGGCGGTATGTAAAAGACATACGGGTAAGAGAATTTAATAGTTGTATATGTGGTAGCCCCGAGACTTAAAGTAGTTATATTAACTGATTTAAGGATCATATGAAATCTGAGGACCTTACGAGAAGAATACCCGACTATCTCGGGAGTTGCAGAGTGCAAGGCCCAACTTGAGGCCGCATTTTACTGGCGAGGAGGAAGCATAAGGACCTCTCACAGTAGCATTATTTTAGAAAGGTAAGTAGCGTTTGGCCGTTGCGCAAGTCTAAAAAGCGACATTGCAGGTGCTGCGGACAAGATCCGGACAGGCAAGAACCTGCGCCAACTAAAAGCGGCGAGAGGGTGCTGCATAAGGTGCAGCATAGAAAGGAACAAGCTCCGGGATGCCCATGCCCAGCTGGGAGAAAGAGCTGAAAGGCGTTCGGGCGAGTGTCGGGCTCCGTTAAGGAGAATCAGCAGCCGTCGCGGCATATATAGTAAGTGCTTGGCGAACTCCTTTGAAAAGAAGAGTTGGCGAGGAAGTCAATTTGATGAAATATACATCGTAGGTATGCTTCTGAGTGCGCCTGCGGAGGAGATGCTGTAACAGCGGGTGATCAACTTCGGTGTTGCAACTGATCGAGCGAGTTCGGCGGGCTATGGCGGCGCCATCCGAGGCGTTATGGCCAGCCTTCTCCGTGCAGGGTCTTGGGGAGCTTGCGGAGAGGCTGCGGGAGTCTGCGGCAGCGCTTCCATTTATGGAAGATTCGACCTGCCGCCAAGGTGCCGAGGAGGCCTAGGCCATGGTAAAGGCAGCGGTACAGAAGGCGGATCCCAACCACATGGCGAAGTCGGACTGTGGGGCCCGATGGGAAGGAGATCCTGTGAGTTTAGTATCTGACCAAGTGGAGTTGGCGCAAAATTTTAACAGAATTTGTAAGTTAGACAACTTGTTAGGCAGGATTGAGGAAGAATACAATCGGTCGATTTGACAATGTATTATAAAATGACATACAAAATGCCTTCTAGCGGATTGTAGATCATTTGTCTTTCCCGACCTTTTAACCCGACCTCGGGACCCTAGAGTCGGAGTGTGTCGAATACCTTCTCGGTTATGAAACAACCGGGGTATGCATGGAGACCGGCGTAGGGGTCATCGGTGCTATCGGACAAGTGCCCAACTAGTTATGTTATATTACATGGTTAGTAGAAACATCTTCCGGGAGAATAGTTCCGTTAAGGGTTCCTTTCGCTGGGGTGGCATGCCCTAAAGTGCATGTCGGACTGCGGCAGAAAACATCTGGGGGCAGATAAATAAGTGGATAAAAATCATCTTTTAAGTCACCGACGAATATTCCCTTAAACGCTAGCTTTGGCTTCACCCGGTCGAGGATCACATCCGGCAGACCAGCGATAACAATCGAGAGGTGCTCCCTTTACCTCCTAGCGAACAATCGGGAGCGTGAGGGGTAAGCACAGGGGCGAACAACCCAGCTTGGCCAAAACTTAAGTCATATCGATGCACATAATGGTGAATAAAAGGTACATGTGGAGGCTTGACACATGTCTTTGGGCATAAGCCCGTATAATTAAGCACGGTAAAAAGCCCTAGGTATGATGAGTGCGGGTAGCACATCAATTGTCTTGTGAGCGTTGCGGGTAAAACCCTTTAAGGCTTGGATGAATAGGGTTGAGAAGAAAAAGATAAACAAAAGGCAGCTGAAATAAAAAAAAAAATTGGGCGGGGAAGGGGCGAACTCTTAGTCGGCCTTCAAACATAGAATCGTCGGAGGCGGGCTGCGTTCCATGGGTTCGGCTCGAGTCGGTTATCCGATGCATTTAAGTGAGCGATCGCTCCGCCGGTCAGGACTTGATCGATGATGAAGGGCCTTCCGTTTGACGAGCTTGTCCTTTTCTTGTCCGGCGAGCGTAGAACCAGTTCGCCAGCGTTGTAAGTCTTGGCCCGTACTTCTACGCTTTGATATCTTGAGCCTGCTGTTGATAGAATGCGGAGCGAGCCTTGGCGACGTCGCTCTTCCTCAATGTGTCCAAGCTATCATGTCGATCCAACTCGGCTTCTCTTTCTTCGTACATGCGCTTTTCGAGGTGAGTCATGAATGATGTCGCGAGGCAAAACTGCTTCTGCGCCGTATACCATAAAAATGGTGTGAATCCGGTAAATGCGGTTAGGCGTTGTCCGCAGCCCCAGTCTGAGTTGAGCTCCTCTACCCGGTCGTGTCAGATTTACGTGAGGACCGCACTAGTGCGGGTTTGATGCGCTCATTATTAGACCATTTGCTCGCTCCACTTGACCGTTGGTTTGAGGATGATAGGTGAGCGTAATCGAGCTTGATGCCCATATTTTTGCACCATGATTTAACCTCACGGCGGTGAAGTTAGATGCCGTTATCGGTGATGATGTTGTGGAGGACACCATAGCGGTGTACTACCCGGATATGAAGTCTATCACTGGTCCGGACTCTGCCGTTTTAAGCGGCTTGGCCTCTATCCATTTGGTGAATTTATCCACCATGACCAATAGGTACCTTTGCTTGTGGGTTCCCCCTTTAAGTGGTCCAACCATGTCAAGCCCCAGACCATGACGGCAGGTAATGGGTATAGTTTTGAGGCGGTGGGTGGCATATGGCTCTGATTAGCAAAGAGTTGACAACCAACGCATCTTTGGACTAGGTCTGTGCATCTGCTTTCGGGCCGTCGGCCGATAAAATCCTGTGCGGAATGCCTTTCCTACAAGGGCCGAGCTGCGGCGTGGTGTCCGCCTAGTCCGGCATGAATTTCAGCGGGAGGTTCCGCCCTTCGTCTTGGAGATACACCTTTGAAGGACTCGGTTTTGCTTTTCTTATGAAGTTCTCCCTCATAGACCTTGTAGGCTTTAGATCGCGGACAATGCTGCGGGCCTCATTTTGGTCTTGAAGCTCCTGCCTGAGCAAGTAGGCGAGAATGGTTACATCCGCAGGGCAATTACTGCCATTATAGGTAGGCGGATGGTGTTATGTCATCGGCTGAATCGCGGTTGGCGCGGCTTGTTCGGTTTGTTAGTTCGGACTCCTCTTCCCATATCGGATGGCTTGAAGAGCCGTTCAAGAAAGATATTAGGAGGGACAGCGTCGCGTTTTGGCGTAATCGTGCCGATCGTCGGCGCTTGGTTATTATCGGGTGGCGTGATGGAATTCAAGTCCTTGAACCGGGCTGACATTTTGAGGACAGCGTTGCGATATGCTGCCATTTTCGGATCTTTGGCGTCAAAGTCTCCGTTTATTTGGGATATTGCGGTTTGAATCGCGCACCTCTAGGCGTTGAATGCCCAAGGAGATTGCCATCCGGAGACCATGTAAAGGGCCTCGTATTCGGCTATGTTGTTGGAGTCCGTGTACATTATCGAAATGCGTATTGGGTGTGTCCCGGTCGGGGGCGTCGATCAACGCCCGCCCCAATCCGGCGAGCATTTTGGAGCCGTCGAAGTGCATAATCAATTGGAGTATCGCCGTATTCTTTAGGGAGTTGACGGTCCATTCAGCGACAAAGTCAGCCAATACTTGTGACTTTATAGCTCGCCGAGTTTTGTAAGATATGTCAAATGGTAAGAGCTCAATGGCCCATTTGCTATCCTGCCCGTCGCATCAGCGATTGTTTATAATGTCGTTAAGTGGTACTTGAGGCCTTTGTTATCGAACACTCTTGAAAGTAGTGTGAGACTTCGGGATGCCATGAACACGCGTATGCTATCTTACGATAGTGCGAATAGCAGGACTTGCGGGGGTTAACACGGTGGATCGTAGTATACTGGTTTTGAAGAGAATTTATGCCCATACATTTCTCGTTAAACGGCAGTACCGCTGACAACTTGATGTGTAGCTGCGATGTATAACAACATTGGTTCGCCCGAGGTTAGGCGCAGCCAGGACGGTTGTTGCCAATGTGGCCTTTATTTCTTCAAGTCGGCGGTGGTGGCATCGTCTACTCGAAGTGTTGGTGCGCTGAGGAAGCGATAGAGGTAATGCCTTTTCTCCTAGGCGGAGATAAAGCGGCTTAAACCGCTCGCATCGAGTCAATTTTGTATTTGCTTGAGATCTTTTGGGATATCTAGCTGTGTGAGCTTCGGATCTTGGCTGGGTTTGCTTCAATTCCTCTACGGATCTGATGAAGCCCGGACTTTCGGTGATGCGCCCGAAAACACATTTTCAGTTCAGCTTGATGTCATATGCTCGAGGTTGTCGAATGTGAGCCTCAAGTCGTCTACTAGAGTTTGGCGTGTTTAGTTTTGTGACTCGTCGTCACGTATGCCTCTCTTGTTTTGCCGATCTGGTAGCGGACATATACGAATCATGCGCTGATATGTTGCGGCGTTTTTAAGTCGAAGGGCATCGTGTTGAAGCGAATGGTCCATATGGCGTAATGAATGCCGTTGCGGCTTGATCCGCTTCGCCATCTTGATTTGATGATAGCGGGAGTATCGTCCAGGAAGCACAATGAATCGTGCCCTGCGGTGGCATCGATGATTTGGTCGATCTTGAGGGGAGGAAGGGATCCTTTAGGCAGGCCTTATTTAGGTCTTTGAAATCGACACATAGGCGCGAGTTTGTCCTTCTTTGGTACCATACCAAGTTTGCTAGCCAATCCGGGTGCTTGATGTCTCGATGAATCCGGCTTCCAATAGCTTGGCTAGCTCTTCTCCCATTGCATGTCTTTTGGGTTGGAAAATCGTCGAAGAGCTGTTTGGTGGCTTGAATCCTTTTAGGATGTTTAGGCTGTGTTACGCCAATCTGCGTGGGATTAGGGCATATCCGAGGTGCCGGGCAAAAATGTCCCAATTTTCGAAGAATTCTCTCGGTCTGGCGTCTACATCAGGGTTCAATTGTGCCCGATGGAGGCCGTCTTCGTGGAGTCCGTTGGGTGGACACGGAATTTGACTATTTCATCCGCTGGTTTAAAGAGGTGGACTTGGATCTTTTATCAAGTATCACATCGTCCCTGTTCACCGTGGGCGCATCGTGATGAGTTCCTCGGCGCTAGGGCTTGGATAGTGCCTCGAGGGCTAGTCGGCTGTCTTATTTTGGTAGCGGTTGCTATGTTCAGATCCTTTGGCGAGTGATAATTCCGTTGGGACCGGGCATTTTAAGCTTCATGTACCCATAATGGGGTATAGCTTGAAAAATTGTGAATGCCTCTCGTCCTAATAAAGCATGATATCCGCTGCTGAATGGAGCCACTTGAAATGTGACCTCCTCGGACCTGTAATTGTCCGTGAGCGAACACTCGTCGGCGTGATTTTTCTGTGCAGCATGCTTCGGCTGAGGATTATTCCTCTAAAGGTTGTCTGCTTCGCTCAATGCGGTTCGATCTATTTCCATTTTTGGAGGTTTCCTCATAGATGAGGTTTAGTCGCTGCCGCCATCCATGAGTACCTTAGTAAAGCGAAAACCGTCTACTATCGAATTTGAGGACCAATCGGTGGTGCCAGGCAGTTCAAATTTAGGTTAAATCAGCTTGGCATTGAAGGTAATAGCCGTGTCGTTCCATGGATTTATTGTTGCTACTTGGTAGACTTGACAAGGTTGCGGAGTTGTCGTTTTCGCATGTTATTGGATCGAAAGTCTGAACTATTAACACCGTCTTGGTGTTCTTTGGGCTGGGATTCGAAGCTAGAAGCTCTTAGCCACTTTTGGCCACTGCCGTAGTATCCAACATGCTCGGAGGCTATGAGTTGGAGTGGCGCCCTCGTGCTATGAATTTTGCGAGGTCCATTTAGCCAGCCTTCGATGCGGTTCCATTACCCTTTAGGGGTTTTGGTTTTGGTATTCAGCCGGTGCTTGATAATGATGCACCCTTTGGTTCGGACTAGGGATGTATTGGGACGGATTATCCCAAAATTTACTTTCGGTTTTCGAGCGCTCACCATCGCACATTACTTTTGTCACGATGGTCTCCAAATCAACAAAGCGTGTAATGTCGCGGCGACTTATGGCGTTTAAGATTCCTTGTTCGTGAAATTATTGCGAAGGCTGAGATTGCGTTTTCCTCTCGGCAGTCCTTTATCCATCCATAACCGGGAGAATCGGCCCGATGGTGATGTACCGTCTCGGCGGGCTCTTGCGAATTAGAGTTAGATCGCATATATGCAGGCGGGTGGGTGGAACTAAGTCCGAAACCTACCCATCTCAAGGCTTGAAGGCGAAGTTTCCAATTTTGGAAGCTTGGATTTACGGGCGTTGTCCAGCGAGTGCAGTCGATGCGACTTTAAGTTGATGTTTGATCGAAGCCCGTCCCTCGCGGGAATCCGGCATGGGGGTTGGGGATCGGACATGACTAGTTTTCAATACGGGAGAAGCGTCGCCGCATTGTTCCTCTACCACTGCAGCGTGGTGGGTGACACAGGGAGAGTTAATTTCTCTCGGATCGGTTTTAAGCCCAATCGATCGTGATCATGGCGACTCCCGAGCGGCGATGCGATCAAGAGCTTCGTTCTGGACGACGACTCTATTGGATCCAGCCGCTCGGTGAATTCGAGTGGCGTGAAGATTGCTTTTGATGACTTGAGAGGTCATTGTCGAGCGATGGCGGACGGTGATCATAAGAAAACCACCTAGCGGATAGTTTGGCGGCGGCCAAGGCTCCTTTGGCGAAAATACCGTCCTTGAATACGGGAGGCATCCTTCCTATCGGTGGCAACGAGAGAGAACTCTCAATGAAAGCACCAATGTCGGTGTCAAAACCGGCGGATCTCGGGTAGGGGTCCCGGCTGTGCGTCTAGGCGGATGGTAACGAGGAGGCGAGGACACGATGTTTTACCCGAGTTGGGCCCTCTTGATGGAGGTAAAACCCTACATCCTGCTTGATTGATATTGATATTGTGGATGTTTACAAGAGTGGATCTACCACGAGATCAAGGAGGCTAAACCCTAGAAGCTAGCCTATGGTATGATTGTAAGGGTTGTTGTGATTGCTGTCCTACGGACTAAAGCCATCCGGTTTATATAGACACCGGAGAGGGCTAGGGTTACATAGAGTCGGTTACAATGGTAGGAGATCTACATATCCGTATCGCCAAGCTTGCCTTCCACGCCAAGGAAAGTCCCATCCGGACACGGGGTGAAGTCTTCAATCTTCTATCTTCATAGTCTTGGAGTCCGGTCGATGATAGTCCGGCAAATGATAGTTCGGCTGATGATGGTAGTCCGGCTATCCGGACACCCCCTAATCCAGGACTCCCTCAGTAGTAGTTCAGAGGCAACACCGCCGGAGAGCAGTCTGAGCACAGATATTATAGTGCTTGAGGCTCTACTAGAGGCAGAAAGAGATGGTGTGGCTGCCATGAATGAGGTAATCTTTATCTTGAGGCTGGAAATTACGGAATTAGTGCACGCATTATGCAAGCAACCCAAGAATTGGAGGAAGTAAGAATGTTGCATTTGAAGGCGGAGGAGGTCCGGCTGTTTACGCTATCTGAAGCCCAAGGTAATCCGGTTCTTCTTTAGATCTGAGTTGAAATTGTCATTAGATTATTGTACTTGCATGTTGTGTCATGTCTTTGAATGGATTATGTTGCAAGACCCCTATGTTATCCATGTTGTAATGATCCGAATTTTTTAGCGAGGTAATCCTCGGTACTTGTATGATTGACATAAGGTGAACTATTTTTGTGTGAGCATATTGTATTGGATGAAATAACTGTTTGAATCAGTGTATCCAACCTCTGAATTCAAAGATCACGACATTTCTAAATCATAATCATATATAAAGGTGGAATAAATCTTTGTTGTGGTTTGAAGAAATAAATAACAAAGCGTATAATTATCTGTGGATATTAGTAATTGAATACAAATTGGATTTGAATTTAGTTTGCGGGTCCAGGGCAAGCGTGAATGCTAATTCTCCCAAGTTTTGAATGAAGCGTCTAAACACCCACTATAATTTGTGGGCTGCCCAAAGCAAGTGTTTGCGAGATGGAAATTACTGTCGACCCCTAACACTGCTGTCGATAGGGGTAGACTAGTAATTTCAATCGAGGCGTGACACGGCGGCCTCTGAGCCCATTCGAGACACGGTGGGAACCAAGCGTGGTGACAAAACACATTTGATTCAAGCTCATCCGAAAGACATGTGTCTCTTCCTCCATTTCCCCATTCATACGGTGGGTGGCAAAACAAACTCTCGTCGAAATCGATGTAGGCTAATATTTTAAATAGGGGCATATGTAACTTCCATCGGACGTGACACAACCGCCCTACTGTCAACCCGTTCATACACCGTGAAGCGCCAACCGTGGGCGGAAAAACACCCTCTCCTCGCCCGAAATAGTTACCGGCAAATATTTGGGAGATCTTGAGATTACCGTCCTATCTAGCTGAAGCAATGTCGAAATTTTAAATGGGGGATAAGTTAGTAACTTTCCCCATTTCGAGAAGCAAGCGTCCCAAAGTTTGAGATCCCCTCCTCCATTTCCCAATTCATACACCATCGGTGACACGACAACCTCCACACTGCGGCCAGCCTCCTCCGTGCGCCACCCCATTCTCCACCTTGCCAGAGCCGCTACCCCTACCCCGTCGTCCACTGCAAGAGATGGACGTATCTCATCCATGGCGCTGGACTAGGATCCTTTCATCGCCTCCTCTCACTTCATCGGCGCAGTCGTCCACCTTGTCGTTGCCGCTCCTACGACCGCCTCGTCCACGGCAACAGGATATATCTCCCGACCCGGCCGTCTGCCGTCTAAAGACTTCTTCCCCGCCGCCGACAGCCATCGCACCCGCAGCACCCTCAACGTATCAGCATAGGCCTACACAGCGTCATAAGAGAGGTGGTACTCTTTCATATGTGCTTAAGTTATTGATCTCACCCGGAAAATAGATCGTAATTTGTTTACTGTACTTTTCTTGCCCGTACCAAATCGTAGTGGCTAGTTGAAAGCAAACATTGGTTGAAGTAGCTTTGTCGGTTTGCACCTTGGATCCACCATAGCACGGGCACTATACTCGTAAAGCTTATGGTTTCCCCCTTTATATTCACTACCATCATCGTGGGTGTTTAGGTGTCGTGCTAGCACTGCTCCTCAAGACCTCAACCCAAAGCTTACGTGTTGAAATCTGAATCGATATGATGCTCATATCACTAAAAGCGAAAGCGTTTAATTGTTCACCTAATGTTCCTATATTAGTTTGAAAAGCATATGCGCCACCCGGTGGTCAGCTAGTTCCACTTTCAGATTTTTCTCTTGATGCTTAGGGTTTTCCCTTTTATCTACTCTACTATGATCTGCGTAGGTGCTTTACGTCGTACTAGCATTACTCCACCCTTCAAGCTAAACAACACAACACTCAGAATTGAAAGCTTAGTTGTTCAAATATGATTGTGATATGATCTTGATATTAGTTAACCAACACATTTAATTGGTTAGCTAAAGGTACCACTTGAGTTTCCAAATGCATGTCGCGACATATAGAGACAACATAATTGCATTTCTTTGTCACTTGTTGACCGTACTTTCTTGTCCATACCAAATCTTAGTTGTTATTTCAAAGCAAACATCGGTTGCTAACTACCCTTCTTGCGGTTTGCACTTCAGATCTGCCATCTAACGCCACGGTCAACCTTGTAATCATCATGCTTATGTTTTCCCCATTTTATGATGACCACAATCAGCTCGTGGTTAGGTGTAAGTAATAACTTTGCTCCACCCATCGAGCTAAACAAGCTTAGTTGTACAAATTCATATCGATATTATTGCTGATATTAGCAAAAGCGAGAGATGTTTAATTGGTGAGCTAAATGTTCCTACTTTAGTTTTGAAATGCATGTGAGCCACATATGGAGAGACCGAAAAGAATAGTATTTCTCTGTGCGCTCTGGTTCATCATGGGTGGCCAACCGACATTGTATTGAAAGACTTGTAATATCTTCAATCTGCTTGCTCTTACGCTCTTCTTTAAGATGATACTCTTCTCTTGTGGTGGCTGGTAGAGGTCGAGTTGTTCTCCTTAGTATATTTTGAATCTGTCGGTCGGTCAACTTGTTCTTCTTTACTATATGTTGAAGCTATCATCTGCGAAGTGTCATCATACGGAGCTCTCATATTTTGAGTAGTAGGCCACATTATATTAATGCACACAACAAATTACAGCATGCATGGCATCTTTTAAAAAATTGCAGAGATAGCACAAAGGGGTTTCTGAGGGAGGCGGTATTGGATTAGAATCATACGCATTACAAAGAAAATATCACTTGTTTTTATGTTTTCATGCATGTTAGATATTGAACATTATCAAAATGAATATGAGAATGGGCGCACGAGAGGAATATTGCGGAACAATCCACCGGCTAACAAACTTGGCATGGTGGTGGATGGCCTATCTTATTCACCCATCAAGGTGCTTGCTCTAACTTTGTAAAGTTGTATTAGTCGCTTTATATTTTGCATCGACCTCTTGCATTACTTCTACTTTGTTACACCATCTCCTTAGATTAAGCATCATATATGATTATATGCCATACCTATCCATTTTCTGTACCTATTCCATGTGTCGTCACACTATGTTTTTCCAGTCAAATGTTGTTCTTTCGTAATAGATGTCCAAAAGGAAGAGGGTAGTGCAGATCCTCAAGGAGTATAAACTAGGTATTTGGAAAAGGTAGTGATACTTGTTAAATCAGATAGATCGGCAGCCACAGAAAACACAGGCCCAACTGTACCACACTTTACCCCTACTCGGTGGCCAAACCCTATTAGGCTGCTGGGAGCCCAGCGTCAGTCTTGTCTGTGATATCAATTCAAAATTTGAACTCCTAAATTTCTGCTTGTGCCTTACCTTCTCTCTTGTATGAAAACTAATTTTAGATGAATCTCCTTGCTCAAAGGATCATACGATCTCAAAACAATAATGGGCTCTGCATTGCTCTTGTCGTTACCTCTCTCCCTTTGCCTTGTAACGTTGTACTTAATTAATTGCTATTTGATAATGTATCATCGATGCACTTTGAGCTTCATTATCCTCTGTTTCTTCAATATTATTTGATCTATATTTACTGTTTTCAAAATGTAGAATAATGGCAGCTTATAAAGAATTTTCTTTGGGAATTTATTGAATTATCATTCCATCAACATGGAGAAGGGCTTTGTCCAGCCCGTGTTAACATGTAATGTAAGTTCATCCTTCTCAAGCCTTCAAACTTTGTTCTAGTATAGATTTGGATAGGTATCATTTCCTCCACTATTGTTTGCTTTGCCGTTTACATCTGATTGGATGTTTGCAACAACTACCGATTTCAAATTGTAGTTGTAAAACGTGTTCCTTATCTGAAACAGATCCATTTATTTGCTTATATAATTGTGAAACCATTACGTGTCTCCTTGTTTCTCTTTGAGTCGTATCTCTTACTCCAAGCAGAACTTTAGGGAAGATAGTAGGCCAAACCATCTTGAGGACAGCGAGATGACCCCAAGGTCATGTCTTGATGAAAGCAGTGAGTTGAAGCTACTCACGGCAGGTGTGAGACAACCTCGTGCGATCGCTGCCTCAATCGATTCGTTCGATCTCAACTTAAAGCGGAAGGCTTGCTTCAGCTCAGCTCCGACTTGAAGTCAAAGATGCAATGAAGATGTCAGAGGACTGCCGTGCGCACCATCATGCCTTAAATCTAGTGTTGATGCATCTATCGTTGACACAACTGAGGTCTACTCAGCTTCTTCAGCTGCTTGCGGGGCCCGAGCTTGCCAGGCCTAGTGCCTTCTGAAGTGCTCTTAGTTTTGTATATTCTTTTGTCGGTGCGTTTATTTGCACTGGTGGCAAACTTTGATGCCCAGTGGATGTAATATGTGATAGCCGTGATAGCCTAGCGTAAGTTGCTTGCTTATTTATTTCCTTGTTGTCTTGTTTATTTGTTTGCTTGTAGTCATTGCAGTTCTTTTTCCGCGGTTTGCTAGTGTCTGCAATAACCTATTTTCAAAAACTAGGCTACAATAACCATGGGCTAATATTTACTGTAGTGACACTGGGCCTCTTACGGGCCGTAGAAAAAGTGGGCCTTCTACGGGTGGTAGAAACAGTGGGCCTTCTACGGGCCATAGAAACAATGGGCCTTCTACGGGCCGTAGAAACAATGGGCCTTCTATGGGTCGTATCATCAATGGGCCTTATACGAGCAGTATGATAACATGGGCCAATAACAGGCTGCATTATGGCCGTAAACGGGCTAGAGTTGGAATCGTCTGTTCATGGGCCGACCATAACGACCATCGTTAATAGGCCGTATTCATGGCGCTATGAAAGCGGCATTAGCGTATAACGGACCACAAGCGGGCGGCATTGTAACCCGCAGGCTGAATTTGGCCCTGGCGAGAAAATAGCGATGTGGGCGTAAGTAAGCGAATCTTTGAAATGAGCCCAGAATAAATGGGCTCGAGAAGTCGAAAGATAACATGGGCTGAAGCATTAGCGGAATAACGGACGTTAATGGGTATAAAGTGTTACACTATTCATTACGGGCTAGTTTCACCACGGGCCGTTAATGGGTGTAAAGTGATACCTTTATTCATTACGGGCGATTTCACCACGGGCGTTAATAGGCCAAAGTTACATAGGGCCTCATATGGGCGAAAAGGCGTCATGGGCGAAGTGAAAATGGGCTGGAATCATATTGGGTGGCCCGGATAGCGCTCTTGGGCCTAACTCGGATAAGGCGTAGCGGGCCTTGGGTTAGCGGGCTGTAAATGGGCTATATGCGAGCAGGCCGTTAACGAGCTTTCCATGGGCGGCCCGCCACCTTTTGACCAAGTCAAGCGGGCGACCTTTTCACGAGAATGGGCCTCTGTTGGGTGCGTGCCGCGTGTCGGCGTATCATAAGCGTATACATCCAATGAGTGGATGACATCTATCCCAGCGATGAGCCGACCGTGTTTCCTCCGACCAATGATGATTTTACTACATGGAAAATCCCCATTGGTCGGGGCTGATAACAGGCTATCGGATCTAAAACCCGACCCGATAGCTTAGCGGCGTTCCGTTACGGTGGATGCCGCGTGTCGGTCACCCTTGATAAACACTTACGTGGTGGCGGGATTTATCGTCATGGAAGTGGACACTTCGTGATGATAATTTTGGTAATGTCATGGAACACTTCTCACGACAACACGGTATGACTATCTTGATTACATCATAAATTTGTCATGGATGTACATGCATGACAAAAAACGCGACCTACTGTGACAAACACGTATCATCACGGAAGTGTATTTTTTTGTAGTGTAGTTGTCTCCCTTTGAATTTGGCCGTTGTGGCATCCCTTCCCGCTCAATATTTGGGAAGAGGACCAGAGCCTCTATAAATAGGAATAGCCACCACCATAGCAAGGGGGAAGATTGGGATCACCCTCACACTCACAAGTTCACCAAGCACAAGAGCACCTCTCCCCAGGAGGCTATTCTTCCTTTGTAAGTGTTCATCCTCAGCCCAAGAGGCAATCCACCAAACCACACTGGAGTAGGGTATTACACCACAACAGTGGCCCAAACCAGTATAAACCTTGTGTCTCTTGTTCTGTGGGTTCGACGCGCTGAGCCTTGAGATCGCGGTGAGGGTGAGAGCTAGAGGGAGGATAGTTCTTCGTGCGCACCCCAGTGTTCGAACCTCAAGGGTTTTGCCGGAACCCAAAATTCGACATTTGGTGCGCCAGGTAGGGGTGCGTCGAAGCTTTCCTTCCACCGATCCACGTCCCATCGCTTCATCGCATCCATGGCGGACGCTCGTCGAGACCGCGTTGAGCGTCGGGCCGCCCTCGCCGCCGCGTCGCTCAGACAGCTCCTTTCGGCGGGCCTCCCCGTCGTTGCCCGTCGCCCGCCGCCAATGCTCCCACCGGCCCGGCGGGAAACGAGCAGCAAGCGTCCTCGCTGCACCCCTCGGTGCGGCAGGACGGCCGCACTGCCACCCCATCGCTGACACCGGCCAGCTTGTCACCCCACGCTCGTCGCGCTCCCACAGACGCGCAGACCGCACTTCTCATGGCGCGCGAGCTCCTACGCTACCGCCCGGTCGACAACCTCTCGAGGACTGGCTGGACCGCATCGCTGGCTTCGTCGGCGCCGCGAAAACTCCCCGCCATCCCTCTCGCTACCTCGCCCTCCGCCGGATCAGGCGGCGTGGCTCAAGGTGCCTGACCCCGGTCGACCCACCGCGTCGAGCGCCGTGCGAAGAAGAAGCTGCCAAAGTTCCCGGCCGCAAGAAAGCGCTCTCGCGCTCCAGCGCCACCATGACAAGACAGCGTGCCGCCCGCGATGGCGGTCTTGCGAGCATCAAGGCGACCGCATCGGCGAGAGGGCCTCAATGGCCACGGCATGCTGTCGCGCCTTCACTCCTGAGTTGCGTAGCGTCGCCTGACTGGGCAAGTTCAAGCCGGACCCGCCTCCTCGCTACTACGGCACCCACGATCCCGTGGAGTTCTTGCAGCTCTACAAGCTAAGCATCGAGGTGCCCAACGGCGACGAAAAATTCATGGCGAACTGGTTCCCCTAGGCTCTCAAGGATGGTGCTCGCTCGTGGCTCCTGAACCTGCCCCCAGGCTCGATCTCCTCCTGGGGCGAGATGCGCGACCGCTTCGTCGCCAACTTCCAGGGCACTCGCGACCGCCCCCCGGCCGCGGGTGACCTACGCCGGATCAGGTAGTAGCCAAGAGAGACCCTGCAGAAGTACATCCAGTGCTTCAACAGCATTCGCCTCAAGATCCCCAAGGTCACGGATGAGGCATCATTTCGGCACTTTCTGATGGCGGCGCGGCGTCAAGATGAAGGAGGGCTTCGCCATCCACAAGGAGCTATGCATGGCTTTGGGTTGTTCAACACGGAGACCAAGTGCGCCAAGAGCTGAGGAGGCGTCTTTCCTCCTCGAGCTTCCAGCTACCGACCGGAGAGAAGAAAGCCAAGGCCAGGGCGTGAAGTGCAAGGGAGTAGCCGTGATCGCGGCATAGCGGATCTGAAGCACGGCCAGGACCATCGAGTCGTCCAAAAGCAGCCGACCTTCTGCACCTTCCAGCGTACAGCGACAACACCAGCGATTGTCAAGAGCTCGGGGCCATTCAAGAGGGCAGCGGTTAACAGCCCGGCGCCAGCGGCGAGGCTACGGCGAGGAGGAGGGCAGGCGGAGGGGCTGGGATGATCGCGGCCCCAGCAGGAGTGGCGCGACCGGCCTCGCGAGGACCCTGGCAGAGACCCGGCCTCGTGAGGCGCTGGAGGACCAGCCTCGCGAGACCGCCCTCGAGACAGCGCTGGTCTTCCTCGCTGCCACCACCACCAAGAAGGAGCAGCGAACACCATCAGTACAAAGGGGTGGGGGCTTCGAGGAACGCTTGCTGCTCGCTTTGCATCTTGGGCGGAGCTCGGGCTGACCTCTCGGCTTATCTTCAAGCAGTTTGCTCATGAGGTGAATGCAGCCCTTCCGGGCTCAAGGCCACACAACCGCTTCAGATGGTCCAAGTCGCCATCACTTTCATTTCAGCGGACCAGCTCAAGTCTTGTGACCCTTTGCTAAGCGCCCTCCGATCTCTGCTCACCCGTCATCAGCAACGTACAAGTCACCAAGACCCTCATCAACGGTGGCGCAGGGCTCAACGTTGAAAGATCGTGGATGTCGCCTAGAGGGGGGGTGAATAGGTGCTTTAAAATAATTATGGTTTAGGCTTGAACAAATGCGGAAAAAACCTAGCGGTTAATTTGACAAGCACAAAACCTAAAACAAGTAGGCTCACCTATGTGCACCAACAACTTATGCTAAGAAAGGTAAACAACTAAGTGATAGCAAGATATATGACAAGAAACAATATGGCTATCACAAAGTAAAGTGCATAAGTAAAGGGCTCGGGTAAGAGATAACCGAGGCACGCGGAGGCGACAATGTATCGAAGTTCACACCCTTGCGGATGCTAATCTCCGTTTGGAGGCGGTGTGGAGCACAATGCTCCCCGAAAGCCACTAGGGCCACCGTAATCTCCTCACGCCCTCGCACAATGCAAGATGCCGTGATTCCACTAAAGGGACCCTTGAGGCGGTCACGAACCCGTACAAATGGCAACCCTTGAGGCGGTCACGAACCCGTACACTTTGGCAACCCTTGAGGGGCGGTCACGGTGCCCGTCAAATTGCTCGAGGCGATCTCCACAACCTAATTGGAGACCCGGCGCTTGCGAGCTTTACACCACAATAATTGAGCTTGAAGACCACCAACCGTCTAGAAGCGCCCAAGCACCAAGAGGAACAAGCTCAAAGGGTACCAAGCACCCAAGAGTAATAAGCTTCTCAACTTGTGACTTCCACGTACCACCGTGGAGAACTCAAACCGGCAGGGAGGTATGCCTAAGATATAGAGGGTGAACACTCCATCGAGGAAAGAAGCGGCATAACCTCCAACGCCGAAAACATCATAGAAGATGCAAGTGAACTCCGTTTTCGATGAACTCGAGCTTGTCATGAAAATGACCATAAGCTCCAAATCTCATAAGGAGAAGAACCAAACAAGAACTAATAAAGATGATGCAAGGATGCAATGGTTTGAGCTCTCTATGAACGATACAATCAAGCTACTCATCGAGAGCCCCCCTTGATAGTACGGCAATCGATCCTATAACCCGGTCTCCCACAACTACCATGAGACAGGTAAAATAGAAAACCTATCAAGGGAAAACCTTTGCCTTGCGCATAGTCCACTTAAGCTGGATGATGAGGATCTTGACTCCCTCAAGCTGGACAACCTTTCTTGAGTACGTTGGCTTGGTGAAGACTAGTAGATTGCTCCCCCATACTCCACTATGGGTGAGCCACTCTTGACACATCTTCACAAGTCCATTGCCACCACAATGGGCGGACAAGCTTCAAGCATATGATCTCTTCATGATGATCCTACTTGAACTTGCACATAACCTAACCCCACAAAGAACTCTCTGAAGACCATGGGTTAGTACACAAAGCGTAATTGACAATGCTTACCATACCATGGGATCGCTTGATCCCTCTCGGTACATCTTCTATGCTTTGTGTGTTGATCAACTTGATTCACTCTTTGACTTAGTCTTGATCAACCTTGAATCTTTCCAACTCTCTTCATTTGGATGATGTCTTGAAGGTAGACATGAATGATCACACACTCTTCTTCTTCAAGACATGCTTGCTATAAGCTCAGCACTTATATGACCAATCTTTGGATAATTCCTTAATAGCACCTTGGTCATCACAAATTCTCCTTGAAACCAACAAATGGACTCCAAGAAAAGCCTATGGACAAACCCTTCAAATATAACTCAAGGCAACCATTAGTCCATAGAGATTGTCATCAATCACCATGTAGCGACCCGACCCAAAAATCGGTCAAGTCTCTGTGTCTGTACCATCCCAAGATCATGCTGGCACTCACAGTACATTGATGAAATAATCAAAGTTCAATCACACCTGAATTTATTACACGATTCTCATATCGAGTCTTTATTACAATAGAATAAATTGGCGAAGGGTAACTCATGAGAAATAAACTAAACAAGCTGCGGAGCGTAGAAGAATAAGCGAGTCCATCCGACTCCAAAGGGCAATCGTAAGCGGGCGTAGCCTCACTCTGATCGGAATACTCCTCTGCAACATAAGGCGTTGCAGCCGTGTAAGTCAACATTTTGAATATGCTAGCAAGTCATGAAGAGAAAACAATAATAAAATTACTAACACTATATGCAATTTGGCTGTGGGGCTCTAAGTTTCATTGTTTTGCGAAAAGCAGTTTTTCCTACAACGGTGGACTTGCTTGTAAATACTACAAAATTGTTGGTAATTATTGAGATGGTTCCGCCAACCAATGTCTCATTCCCAATTATTAAATAATAACCCCTCAATTAATTTATTAATTTCAGTGTTGAGATTTCGAATACTTCCAAGTTCGGAGGCTCAAATTGTCCGTAACAGGGACACGGCTGTCGATTAGATCTTTTCTCTGCGAGTTTGCGCACTTTACCCATAAGAATCGTTCCCTCCTTTTAAGTCTTAGCACTTCATGGTGTTTTAAGGCGGGACGAATGAAACAGGGTCTTCAGAAGAGTTCTTACGCCCTTTGCGGTACCCATCAATCCTACCATTCTTCTATCCGGCGAGTCACAACTAGGGTTGACCAAGCGAGCCCATAATGGCTTGCGGCTGCTGAGTAAGCTTCGGTCAATGGGGTATACATCCGTCTCTTAGTGGCTGGGTGAAGCTTTCCATAAGATGTCATGGCGCTTCTCCATGCATCCGGCCAACCTTTGGGTTCTCAGGTGCCGTCGTATCCTCCACCCGTGGTGAATTTGAAGTCCATCTTGGCTTGAAGTTCATGGGGTTGTCATCATCTTGACTCTCACATCTCCCTTATGAATTCACTCAACCAACCCGTCTCTGAGCATAGCAAAAATAAACTACTTCGTCCGGGTCATGGTAACAAGGGAATTGGTTCATCCTACCTCATGATACTACTCAAGAACATAACTTCAAAATTTCAACTACTGCATGCATGGTGGGGAGGTATAATTCTAATGCAATAAAATCATAGGTATTATAAAGAACATGATCAATGACTTGCCTTCTTGCGATCTTGAAAGCTAGGGACTCGTGGTAGCAAGCCGCACTCGGAAATTCTACGAGGCAAACAACAATCATAATAAGCATATAGCATATGATCACTTAGCATAACAGCATAGTGTCTGAAACATACAAAACAAACAAATCAAAACCCAAAGAAAAACTCGAAGAGAATCCAACTCATTGTTTTCCTACTTCAAGCAACAACTAAAATAGTTTTACATAACAAAAATTTTCTTAACAGAACCTAAGCATGGGTTTTGTTAACTTAACGAAAAGAATTCATCATGCAACTAGGAGCAAAAGAATCACTTTAAAAGCTATTATAAAACTCCTATTAGGCCTAAAACAATCCTAGCAAGAAAAATAAAATAAAAGTTTTATTTACTATAAATAAAAGTTCATGCTCTAAAGTTACAGAAACTAATCAAGAATAAACTATCACATAGTAGAAATAAAATTATTTGCTAATTAAAACAATAGGAAAACAGTAGCTAGTTGAATAAATAGGAATAACATGATTCTGGTTAAAACTATTTTTTATTAATTTCTAAAATGCCCAAATAAATTCCTACGGTTAGGCAATGTCAAAACAAAGTTGTGACAAAAGAATCACTAAAAATAATATTCCTAACTCATTTTATAGCAGAATTACTATTCTGTCTAAATCTAAAATAAAGCAATTTTAAATAATTTTAACATGACTAATTATATTTTCTTCAGAAACTACAAGAAATTTGCAAACCAACAAAAAAGAATCACTTAAAAATATTAAGTAGATTAAAAGATATGAATTTTACAAAACTGAAACTATTCTGTTAAAACAGAAACGAAAAATATTACTAAAAAGAAAAACGGGCTAATGGGCCTATCTAGCGCATACAGGCGTAATTTAACTAAAAAAGCGCATATGGTTTTAAACCGAGTGGCGGTCCAAATAAACCCTAACTAAAACCGAAACTAACGGTTTATTTGAAATAAACCTACCCCTTGAGGTTCTAATCTAGCGTCGATCTAGATCTACTGGTGGCGGGGACTCGGCGACTTACAAGGCGGCAGCGGCGGCAGCTCGGCGGCGGCAGCTCGGCGACTCGGTGGTCGAGGCGTCGGCGGCGGAGGTCAGCGAGGTGCAGACGGGCGAGAACTTCGAGGTGGGGTCGGGTGAGCTCGAGGTGGCAGGCGTTGGGGCCAGGGCTAATGGCGGCGGCGCCTCGGGCTCAGCAGCGTGTCTGGCGAAGGAGGGTCAGGCGAGGCGAGGAGCAGGGTCGAGGGGTATTTATAGGGAAAGGCGTCGACTTGGGCGAGGGGCAACATGGCGAGGAGATCGGGAGGATCCGGATCTCATGAGATCCGCGGCCTTAGGCGTTAACTGCGCAGGAGGAAGACAGTGGGGCCAGTGTCGTGAGAGGAGAGCAGAGAGCAGGTTGGCGACGGTCGAGAGGTTTTCAGGCGAGGCTGGGCGTGAGCCGGCTCATTGGCCTTGTTGGGCAGTGGTGGCTGCGCTGGTGGGCCTCGGTATTTGTTTGGGCAGAAATTTGGCAGTGGCGCTGGGTCCTCCTTTTCTTTTTTTGAATATAAAGAGAGAAAAAATAATATAAATATAAATATTTTATATAGGACATATATATATCAAAATGATCAGGGAATATTCCTATAATTTGAACATTTTTCGAGGCAAAACTCAAACTTTATAAAAATCATTTTCTAAAATTCCAAATAAAACTCAAATTTGAATTCAAACTTTTTGGCAATGTTTTCCTCTGATATTTTTGGAGTGTCATGTTTACTCCTCTCATACTTTTCTCAAGTATTTATCGGGCATAGTTTTGAAATAATTTCCCTTGCCAAAATTTGAATTCAAATTCAACAACTCAAAACTTACGAAACTTCAAATGCCACTCAAATTTCAACCAATATGCATAGATGCTTAGCTATAATTGTAAAACATTCCAAATAGGAAATTTGGGATGTTACAAACCTACCACCTTAAGATGAATCTAGCCCTCGAGATTGGGTTAACTAACAAATATGTGCGGGTGGTCTCGAAGGAGGTCTTCTTCTTGCTCCCGGTGGCTTCCTCTTGGAGTGATGACTCCACAGCACCTTGCAAAACTTGATGATCTTGCTGCGGGTGACTCTGTTCATGATCTCGAGAATTGGACGGGTTTCTCCTTATAAGTCGAGATCCTTTGTCGAGTTGTATGGCCTCTAGGGCCTTGTGTCTCTCAACGGAATATCGGCCATGTCGGCATGGCATTTCTTGGTGAGAAACATGGAAGACATCATGAACTCGGACAATCCTTCCGGCAATTCCAACTTGTAAGTAACTTCTCCACGACGTTCGAGGATTTTGTAGGGGCCAATGAATCGGGTGCTAACTTTCCTTTAACACGAACCTCTTGATTCCACGAAGTGAGGACACACGAATATGCTCGGTCTCCCGCCGTAAGTTACTTCCTTGTGTTCTTGTCGGCATAACTCTTACATCTCATTGTGCTATCTTGAGTCTATCCGAATCAGTTTGACTTTCTCTTGGAATCTCGATAAGGTCGGAACGAAAAGTGTTCGATCTCAACACCATCCCACAACAATGGTGTTACGCACCTCCTTCCGTATAGAGCTTGAAAGGGCCATCTTGATTGGTGCGATAAGCTGTTGTTGTATGAGAACTCTGCGTATGGCAAATTATCATCCCAGCTAGACCCATAGTCTAGCACAAGCTCTCAACATGTCCTCGAATCTGGTTGACTCTCTCGGTCATCCATCATCTGCGGATGAAAAGCTGTCTTGAACTCCAGCCTCGTACCCAAAGTTTCATATGGCTGATTCCAAAACTTTGAGGTAAATTGTATTCCTCTATCGACACGATACTCCTCGGAACTCCATGCGGACATCGATCCTGGTCATGTATATCTTGGCTAACTTAGCCTGGTATAGGTAGTCTTCACGGGAATGAAGTGAGCTACCTTGGTGATCGATCAACCACTACCGGATGGAATCATAACTGAGCAGGTCTGGGTAATCTGTGATAAAATCCATTCCAAGTTTTCCCATTTCCACTCGGGAATCGGCAAGGTTGAAGTAACCTGCTGGCCGATGTTCGCCTTTACTCGTTGGCAAACATCGCATCTGCTACGTGCTCGGCAATATCCTTCTTCATACATCCACGAAACTTTCCTTCAAATCCGGATACATCTTGGTGTTACGGGGTGAATCGAGTCTGCGGTGAATCATGAGCCTCTGAAGAATTAGCTTCTGAGTTCGGGATCATTGGGTACATAATCGATCCTCGAACCATATAGCTCCGTATTCATCCTTACGAACCCTTTAGCTTTTCCTTCATTCATCTTTTCTTTATCTCATCAATTTCCTTGTCCGACTTACGGGCTTCCCGAATTCTTTCGGCCAAAGTGGACTGAACTTCGAGTTGCAACATATCCTCTCGGAACTATCTCGATCGGAGATCTACGAGTCATCGACTAACTCACAGGGTAATCCTCCGCTATAAGAGTATTCACATAACTCTTACGGCTCAAAGCATCTGCTACAACATTAGCCTTTCCGGGTGGTAATGCAATCTCATGTCATAGTCCTTGATTAACTCTAGCCATCTCCTGCTTTGAGGTTCAACTCTTTCTGCGTGAAAATATACTTCAAGCTCTTATGATCGTGTAAACATCACAGCGGTTTCCGATAAGAAAATGTCTCCAGTCTTGAGTGCATGCACTCTGCTGCTAACTCCAAATCATGTGTGGCATAATTCATCTCGTGTGGTCGTAGCTATGCGGAGGTATAAGCTACAACTTTTCCTTCTGCATGAGTACTCCTCCGAGTCACGGCGAAGCGTCTAATATACTGGTAATCCTTGTGTATGTCAGGAAAAATCAATCTTGGGGCTGTAACCAAGCGTTTCTTCAATTCTGAGGCGGCTTCACAATCCTCGGTCCAAATGTACTTGGCATCCTTCTTCAACAGCTCGGTCATGGGCTTGGCAATCTTGAGAAATTCTCAATAAACCTCCGATAATATCCTGCGAGTCAAGAAAACTGCGGATCTCCTTGGTGAGGTGGGCGGCCAATCGGTGGTGATTCAACCTTGGCGGGGTCAGCTGCTATTCCTTCTCTGAAATAACATGTCGAGGAATCCAACTTCCTTCAGCCAAAATTCACATTCTTGAACTTGGCATACAAGCTGATGTTCTCAAAGTTTCTCGAACTAGGCATAAATGTTCCTTATGCTCTTCCTCGCTCTTGGAAAATCGGTATATCATCGATGAACACCACGACAAACTTGTCCAGATATTCCATAAATACCTTGTTCATCAAATTCATGAAGTATGAAGGGCATTAGTCAATCAAATGACATGACGGTATACTCATATAAACCATACACAGTAGTGAATGCTGTTTTGGGTATATCCTTTTCACGGATCTTCAGCGATGATACCACGATCGAAGATCGATCTTGGAGAATACCTTGGCTCCAACTAGCTGATCAAATAGATCATTAATCATCGGCGGAGGTACTTGTTCTTGATGGTCACGTCGTTTAACGAGCGATAATCCTAACCATTCATCGGGTTCCATCCTTCTTCTCTACCAAAAGCTGGGGCTCCCCAAGGTGATGAGCTTGGC
>JAHIAM010005116.1:0-33958 GCA_021605205.1 Aegilops longissima
TCAGCAAAGCAAAGTGATGACTACTCAATAGTTCGATGTGCCATGCTTTACGGCTTAGAACCGGGTCTTCAACGCGTTTTGAGCGTCATGGAGCATATGAGATGTTCCAGAGTTGAAGTTAATATTTCAAGCAAATGCCGGATTGAGAGATATGAAGTCTCCAATAAGTTCTATAGCTACAAGATGGAGGAGAATAGTTCGTCGGTGAGCACATACTCAAAATGTCAGGTATAACAATCACTTAATTCAGCTGGGAGTTAATCTTCCGGATGATAGTGTCATCAGAATTCTCCAATCACGCCACCAAGCTACAAGAGCTTCGTGATGAACTATAATATGCAAGGGATGACTAAGACAATTCCGAGCTCTTGCAATGCTAAAAGCAGCGGAGGTAGAAATCAAGAAAGAGCATCAAGTGTTGATGGTCAACAAGACCACTAGTTTCAAGAAAAGGGCAAAGGGAAGAAGAATGGAAACTTCAAAAGAACACAAGCAAGTTCTTGCTCAGGAGAAAAACCCAAGTCGGACCTAAGCCTGAACGAGTGTTTTCTTGCAAAGCAAACTGGACACTTTGGAAGCGGAACTGCCCCAAGTATTTGGCGGATAAGAAGGATGGCAAGGTGATCAAAGGTATATGTGATATACATGTTATTGATGTGTACCTTACTAATACTGTAGTAGTACGGTATTTGATCTGGTTTTGTTGCTAATATTTGCAACTCGAAAGCAGGAACTACGGATTAGCGAAGATTGGCTAAGGGCGAGGTGGCGATGCGTTGGAAATGGTTCCAAAGTCGATGTGATCGCGATCGACCGCTACCTCTACATCTACCTTGGGATTAGTATTAGACCTAAATAATTGTTATTTGGTGCGGCGTTGAGCATGAACATTATATCTGGATCTTGTTTAATGCGAGGCGGTTATTCATTAAATCGAGAGAATAATGGTTGTTCTATTTATATGAGTAATATCTTTTATGGTCATGCACCCTTGAAGAATGGTCTATTCTTGTTGAATCTCGACAGTAGTGATACACATATTCATAATGTTGAAGCCAAAAGATCAGAGTTGATAATGATAGTGCAACTTATTTGTGACTTGCCGTTTAGGTCATATCGATGTAAAAGCGCATGAAGAAACTCCATCTTGATGGGCTTACGGAATCACTTGATTATGAATCACTTGGTACTTGCGAACCGTGCCTCATGGGCAAGATGACCAAAAGCAGCCGTTCTCCGGAACTATGGGCGACAAGCTGATTTGTTGGAAATCATACATACGATGTTTGTGGTCCAATGAATGTTGAGGCACTTGGCGGGTATCATTATTTTCTCACCTTCACAGATGATTTGAGCAGATATGGGTATATCTACTTAATGAAACACAAATCTGAAACATTTGAAAAGTTCAAAGAATTTCAGAGTGAAGTGGAAAATCATCGTAACAAGAAAATAAAGTTTCTCGATCTGATCGTGGAGGAGAATATTTGAGTTACTGAGTTTGGTTTACATTTGAAACAATGTGGAATAGTTTACAACTCCATACCGGAACACCACGAGAGAAATGGTGTGTCCGAGCGTCAATGTCGTGACTTTACTAGATATGGTGCGATCTATGATGTCTATTTCCGATTTACCGCTATCGTTTTGGGGTTATGCTTTAGAGGCGGCGCATTCACGTTAAATAGGACACCGTCAAAATCCGTTGAGGCGACGCCTTATGAACTGTGGTTTGGCAAGAAACCAAAGTTGTCGTTTCTTAAAGTTTGGGGCTGCGATGCTTATGTAAAGAAACTTCAACCGATAAGCTCGAACCCAAATCGGAAAAATGTGTCTTCATAGGATACCCAAAGGAGCTGTTGGGTACACCTTCTATCCAGATCTGAAGGCAAGATTTTCGTTGCTAAATTCGGATCCTTTCTAGAAGAGTTTCTCTCGAAAGAAGTGAGTGGGAGGAAAGTAGAACTTGATGAGATAACTGATCTGCTCCCTTATTGGAAAGTAGTTCATCACAAGAAATGGTTCTGTGACCTACACCAATTAGTGAAGAAACTAATGATGATGATCATGAAGCTTGAGATCAAGTTACTACTGAACCTCGTGGGTCAACGGAGTAAAATCGCACGGTGAGTACGGTAATCCTATTACGGAAGTTGTTACTTGACCATGGCGAACCTACAAACTATGAAGAAGCGATGGTGAGCCAGATTCCAAAATGGTGGAGCCATGAAATCTGAGATGGGATCCATGTATGAGAACAAAGTATGGACTTTGGTTGACTTGCCCGATGATCGGCAAGCCATTGAAAATAAATGGATCTTTAAGAAGAAAGGCTGATGGTAATATAACTGTCTACAAAGCTCGACTTGTTGCGAAAGGTTTCGACAAGTTCAAGGGGTTGACTCGATGAGACTTTCTCACCCGTGGCGATGCTTAAGTCTGTCCGAATCATGTTAGCAATTGCCGCATTTATGATTATGAAATTTGGCAAATGGATGTAAAAACTGCATTCTTGAATGGATTTCTAGAAGAAGAGTTGTATATGATGCAACGGAAGGTTTTGTCGATCCAAAGGGTCTAACAAAGTGTGCAAGCTCCGGCGATCAATTTATGGTGCAGTGCAAGCCTCTCGGAGTTGGAATAAGCGCTTTGATAGTGTGATCAAAGCATATGGGTTTATCTAGACTTTTGGGAAAGCTTGTATTTACAAGAAAGTGAGTGGGAGCTCTGTAGCATTTCTAATATTATATGTGGACGACATATTATTGATTGGAAATGATATAAATTTCTGGATAGCATAAAGGATACTTGAATAAAAGTTTTTCAATGAAAGACCTCGGTGAAGCTGCTTACATATTGGGCATCAAGATCTATAGAGATAGATCAAGGCAGCAATTGGACTTTCACAGCACATACCTTGATAAAGTTTTGAAAAAGTTCAAAATGGATCGAAGCAAAGAAAGGTTTTTACATTACAAGGTGTAGATTGAGTGGGACTCAATGCCCGACCACAATGAGAAGATAGAGAAAATGAAAGATGTTCCTATGCTTCAGCCATAGGCTCTATCATGTATGCAATCTGTACGACACGCGTATGCTTAGGTAAGCGGCGGAAGGTACCAAAGTAATCGAGTGGATCCTGGACAGCGGTCAGAACATCTGAAATACAGAAAAGGACTAAGGATATGTTTCTGTATATGGGGTGACAAAGAGCTGATCGTAAATGGTTACGTCGATGCAAGCTTTGACCGATCCAGACGATTCTAAATACATAAACGGATCGTGTTTTATTAAGCGGTGGAGCTATCGGTTGGTGCAGCTCTAAACAAAGCGTCGTGGCGGGATCTACATGTGAAGCGGAGTACATAGCTGCTTGAAGCAGCAAATGAAGAATGCGATGAAAGAGTTCATTTTCGATCTAGGTGTCATACCTAGTGCATCGGGACCGATGAAGATCTTCGTGACAATCTTGGTGCAATTGCCTTGGCAAAGGAATCCAGATTTCAAAGGACCAACATATCAAGAGGCCTTCAATTCCATTGGGACCAAGTCCAAGTGGGGACATAAGATTTGCAAAATACATACGGATCTGATTTGCGGACCCGTTGACTAAGCCTCTTCCACGAGCAAAACATGATCAACCAAGACTCCATGGGTGTGGATCATTACTTTTAATCTAGATTATTGACTCTAGTGCAAGTGGGAGGCGAAGGAAATATGCCCTAGAGGCAATAAAAAGTTATTATTTATTTCCTTATACCATGATAAATGTTTATTTTCATGCTAGAATTTTTAAAGGAAAATAATACATGTGGAATATATAGACAAACGATGTCACTAGTATGCCTCTTTATAGCTTTTAATCAAAGATGGTTTGTTTCCTAACCATGAACAAGGAGTTGTTATTTGATTAACAAGGTCACATCATTAGTTGAATGATCTGATTGACATGACCCATTCCGTTAGCTTAACACTTGATCGTTTAGTATGTTAATGCTTTCTTCGCCCATAATGTTTATAACTTGAGTTATGCAACTCCGTTTGGAGGAACACTTTGGGTACTACCAAGCGTCAGCTGGCGGGGTGATTATAAAAATTACTGGGTTTCCAAAGGTACTTGTTGGGTTGGCGTATTTGAGATTAGGTTTTGTCCTCCGATTGTGGAGAGGTATCTCTAGGCCTTCTTAATACACATCATTAAGCCTTGCAACATTACAACTAATGAGTTAGTTGTGAGATTGTTTGGACAGTAAAAGACTTACGTCTTGAGATTGAACTAGGTATTGGATCCGCGATGAATCTCGGGTAAATTTTTGATGACAAAGGGAACAACTTTGTTATGCGGTTTGAATAAAATCTTTGAATATGTAGGAACCAATATGGGCATCAGGTTCCTATTGGTTATTGAGAGAATGGTTCTAGGTCATGTCTACATAGTTCTCGAACCGGAGTCCTTGCCAATTTGATGACAGTTCATTATGAGTTTATAAGTATTGATGCCGAAGGTTGTTGGGTCGGATGTGATCACGGACAGGCGAGGAGTCTCGAAATGGTCGAGACATAAAGATTGATATATTGGAAGCCAATTTGGACATGAAGTGTTCGGTGAAATCGAATTTGGTCAGGAGGTTCGGAACCCAGAACTTCATGGGCCCTAGTGGGCCTTGGAAAAGGAGAAAAGGGTAGCCCTAGGTGGCCCCCCCCTAGTCCTGTGGGACTAGGAAGGTGGGCCCCCCTCTCTTTCCCCCCCCAATCCCTAATCCAACTAGGTTGGAGGAATCCTACCGGGGGTAGGACTCCTTAGTCGCCCCCCTTGGGCAGCCACCTCCCCTTGGCTCCTTTATTCTGAGGCCACCCCCAAAACCCAAGTTGATCTTGGATCTTTCCTTGCCGTGTCGGTGCCCCTTCCACCATATTCCCTTGGTCATTTGGGGCTTAAAACCTGGCCGGAGAAGTCATTCGTCGCGGGCGGAAGCCCTGCGTCATGGAGCATCAACATCGTCCTGCCCGTCGTCTTGTGGAACTCATCCCGACACTTTCTTTGGATGGTCGGGATCGTCATCGAGTGGCGTTGAGAACCAGGTGCGTCGTTCGGTGCTTGGATCGGTGGATCGTGAAGGCGTCATAATCAAAGCGTTGTTATAGCGCTTCCTTTGGTCTACAGGGTGGGCGGACCTCTCCCCTCGTTGCTATCCATCACCATGGTCTTGCGTGATCGTGGAAAATTTTGAAATTACTCGTTTAACGGGCCAACCCATGGAGCGAAGAACTCCAGAAACAAGCGGCCAAAGAGTTGAGGGCGTTGGCGGACGAACTCCTCAAAAGAAAGTTGGAAGAATAGCAAGGGCCCACCACCTACCCGGGGAGCTCCAATTGCCACCTATGTGAGGCTCAAGCGAGTTTGAGAGTAGTCGGTTGAGCGTATTCCCCAGGAAGGTGATGGCCCCCATCAGGGCGAGAAATGGCCCCAGAAGATCCCATAAGCTGCACAAGGTAAAAATAATGGCTTATTACCATAGTTGTGGTTTTTATTATTTGCAATTGCTTGCTTTTGATTATTTCAATGTTTCTAATATTTAGTGTTGTGCGGTGCGGTGGTTGTCCTTGATGATTGATGTGTGGCCCGTCTGTTGGCATCGCCCGGTCGATTCGGCACGCTGTCCATCCTTGGACGCCCGAAGATCGATTCCGATGTGGGTCATCTGTGGACCGCCCAATCGATTCCCATGCTTTTCCGTTTGGTCATTGAAGATCGATGACAAGAAATAGTTTGCGCTAATCCTTGGGGTGTTTGCATTGCCCTGTTTAATTACGAGCGATGGTTATCAAACCATCTTAGGGCTATGCCTTCTTGTGTGGCGGATCTTGCTACTTTTGTTTGATAGTGAATCATCGATGAATCATGGAACCCTCTCCGAGTTATGGAAGCAGATGTATCCTCACCACTTTTGATGTAATATATGGTTAGATGTAAGTTTAACTGTTTATCATATCGGCGGGGCTTGTTTGATGATTCTTGGTGTTAGTAGGCTAGCTCTTTGGGAGCTATAGTACTTGCAAAACACTCACGAAGAAAGCGTTAGGGCTGATGAGCTTGATGGCATACTTATCCCTTCGTGACCAATAGCCTAGCTCCTAAAATTGTAGGCTTAGCGTCGATCGGACAAATCATACATTAGGCCTCATTTGGTTCATAGGGTAGGAAAATCGTAGCAAAGTAGGGAGCGTGCAACACAAAATCATAGCGGTCGAGGCGTACTCCCTCCGTTCCAAAATAGATGACCTAAGCGGGCTAGTTTGGCCTAGTGGGTTGGTGATATGGCGTGGTCGTTCCGGTCTTCGTGTGGTAGCGTATTCGGGAGTAAGTTTTCTTGAAAGCGGAATTCAACGAAGTCATGATGGTTCCTTCGTCCGAACAACTTCGGTGGGAAAAGGTTGGCCTCGTCGTTGGGTGAACAAGGATAATTTTTGCATGGCGGTGGACGGGATGGTGCGTCCCATGTCCAATGAAAGTATTCTTTCCGATATGAGGGACGAACAGCAGTATTCATTGTTTATTTTGATAAAGCTATTGTCTATTCTCCTTGCTTTGTCAATGCCTCTCTCTCCTCCACATAGCGGGGACTACTTGCTATGCATCGGGGCATTTGGCGTCTTGAGGGCCGGGCGGTGAGGCGGGCTCCGGCGGTCGGACTCGGCATGGCCCCCTCACATTATCACCATATATTTCTTGGAGTCCGTCGGAGGCGGCAATCTCTTCTCCCTCCCGTTTCTCTTCTCGGGCTCGGGCATTAATTCGGCTTCGGGGTTTATTCAATTACGGTCCCAATGTGGTGAAATTGCAAGACAACGCGTGTCCCCCGGTGGCGTGCGAGCGGACTGTCGGGGTTGCGGCTTTCGACTCATAAGTGCCCCTTTTCCTTTAGAACTTCGGGTAACATTTTTGGTCGTCGATAGAAATCGAAACAAAATGCGAAAGGGGTGCTTTCCTGCTCGTTAGCGGGCTAGTTGAGTGATATGGTGCTTTATGCCATCCCTTGCTCCATTTTATGTAAGCAAGGTTTACACTTTTTGCGGAGGGTCTGGCAGCGGATCTGATTTTGATAGGATAACTGTTCCTGCCAAATAATGGAAGGTTTTGGATTATAGCATGATAGTTAGGGCATCTAGCGGCCCACAAATTTACACCCCATCCAGGACATGGATGCCATCCGATCTCCCATACCTTTCAACAATATTGAACTAAAGGAGAAATTCGTGCAAACAAAGCAAATTTCAAATTAGGGGATGAAATTCAACAAAAACTTTTCCTACAAAGCGGGGAAATTCATTACATATTTCATGGTGGAGCAAGGAACCTCGTGGTGGGCCTTCATAATATTTAATATTATTCAGCGATATAAAATTAACAATCACTCCACGTGGTTTGGAAGAGTCCGAAAACAGGGCCGTGTAGTTACATCATACTAGTACATGGCTAACCCCTATCACCATATTTCTTGGCTTCCGTCACACCTATCTCTAGTAATCCGCACATGTCCTTCTCCTCCTCGTCTCTATCAAAGTCGGGCGGGTGGCGTTTCCCGCTATTGGTCGTTAACTATCACATTTAGCGACATGCCAGAGCATTCTAAAAAATTCCTTTCATTCCGTTTCAAAAAAGAAAAAAATCCTTTCCGTTGAATTTGCCAAATGCTTTGAGCAACTTGCATGTCCTATCTGCTCTGTTTGATACTCTAACGCTAGAGGTTAGACTAACTCATGACTAACCAGAATTTGTAGCCAAAGAGGTGTTTGGGTGAAGGGGTTAGATTGACAATAGAGAAAAGTGATTTTTATGGTCCCAATGAGAACTATCTCCGTTAGCACCTCTTGGGTGGGATAGTTTTTTGGTGGGTGGTAACTTGCTCCAATTTAAACCCTCATGCTTGGAACTTTGGGCTATTTGAGCCCAACTAGCTCAAACTAACTCTAACCCATGGATCCAAACAGGGCCTATGGCCATCTGGGGGGATCGCGTGCCAGGCGGGCTCTCTCCGTCGGCCACTTCAAAGCCGGCCGGTGGGGTCGCCTCCCCGGCCGGGTGTCCCGGCAACGGCGCCCGGCCCCGCAGGCCTTGGAAAGGGAATAGGTTTTGAACCGTTTGGTGTAGTAGTAATGGTAGTTGCAAAACTACTCAATTATACTCATTTCCTGAAATTGTGGTAAAAACTTACTCCCACCCTTCCCTTCTCCTTCCGCTTTCGTGATTTACGTGGCCATTTAGGTGGTTGTGTCAAAAAATGTCACTTCCTTCGTGATTTGCGTTATATAATTACAAGCAAGATTCTCGTGCATTCCGAACATCAATATGCATTTTTACAAAACACTTGTGATTGACCCATGCGGGAGTAATCCCATGTGTAAAACAAATGATATCTAAATTTTATCGGAAAACTGGTATCTAAATGTCATCGAAAAAAAAAAGATGAGAGATGGCGGGAGGGTGGGCGTGGTGGTGGGGTGGTGGAATGGGCGGAGGCATGGGGATGGGCGGCCCCGGGCGGGCCACCATGCATGCTAGATTGTTCGAGACTTATTCCTTTTTAATTGCTGAGAAATGAGGTTGGGGAGATAATGATGTGGGAGAGGTCGGGTATCTTTTGTAAAATTATCATAGTTTGCTTCCTAAATGAGATATAGACATAGTGCAGTATTACAAGATGGCGGGCACCACATGAACTCGTTTTTTTAAGGGTATCGATGATAAGTTTGCTGACTACTAAAGTAAAGTGGAATCTGTCCATGTTTGCAAGTAAATAAAGGTGATTGTTTATCATCTGGGGAAGGTTGGATGAAGGGTGGTAGGAACAAATGCTCCGCCTAGAGCATGTGTGTGAGATGGAGTCTTAGTGTGTGTGGTGTGTGTGTGGGAGAGAGAGAGAGAGAGAGAGAGAGAGGAGAGAGAGATGGAGTCTTAGTTTGTGTGTGTTTGGGGAGAGAGAGAGAGAGGAAATGGAGTCTAAGTGTGTGGGGGTGTGTGTGTGTGTGTGGTTTTGTGTGTGTGGAGAGAGAGATGGAGTCTTGGTGTGTGGGGGGGGGGTGGTGCGGTGGTGTGTGTGTGTTGGGGTTTCTGTGGGGATGTAATTTAAGTTCATGGCTTCATCATAAGAGGTGATGTGTATGGGAGGCCCCGCGATGGGGTGGAGAGAAAATGCCCGTGGGAGGAAGAGAAGGTCGTCTTGGCGTGAGGAGTCGACATCGAGCGTGTTTGTTCGAGGGACACCAGGAAGACTACTATATCGATGGTGCATGTGGGGGAATTAAACAAAGGATGGTCTTATTGGTTTGGGATATAGGGGAAAGTGAGAGGCGCGGGGGGGGTAGCTAGAAGGAGATTTTAAGTGTAGTGTGTGTTTTGCCCATCCGGGAAGTTATGTGCACAAAAAGGGAGAACGATTGATGTGGCGTTAGGATTGAGGGTAATTAACTTCGTTTGGAGACATAGAGACCTTGAGCGTGCATGTGGAGGTATACATGTATCGTGGGATGTTTGTGTCGCAATCGAATAAAGAAAGAAGACATAAGTCCTAAGATCAGCGACATGGGAAACCGGATGGTTGACAATATGCATGCATGTGAGAATCGGGGAAGAAGGCCCGACAATTGAGCATGTGTTTTTTCTTTAAGAGATAGTGGCGTGGGCTGGAGCATGCATCTATGGGGCGAGAGGGGTGGCCAGCGATTGTGCAAAAGATCAACCTATAAATGCATATGTATGGATAGACAATATAGTGTGGGTGATAGGAAGCAAGACTCCGTCGAGAAAGAAATGTTGGGAGAAACTGGTGAAATAGAGATGGAGATGCTAGCTAAGAGACATCCATTAGTTTGGGTGTGGAGATGACCGTCGGGTGGTTCAAAGGGTGAAGTTTATATGTGTGTGAGAGGGCACTTGTGCATGCATGTAGAGAAACATATGTAGTGTCGTGATAGGAATCAAGAGTGAGGCGAGAAAGAAGGTTGATGGAGAACGGAATAAATAGAAAGATAAAGATGCTAGCTAGTGTCGCTAGAGAAGGGTAGTGGATCAAAGGCTGGGTTATTGTGTGGGTGTGAGAGATAGAGAGAGGGTGCATTGAGTCACATACAAACAAATTCAGGAGAAAGAGACGGGGGTTTTGTGTTCGAGAGAAAGATATTTCTGAGTGATAGCTAGAGAGACATATGAGGGAAAAGATATCTCTAGGGAGAGAGGGTGTGTTTGGCGACATACAAGAAACAATGGAGAAATATGAGACCACAGGAGCGAGTTTGTGTTTGTGTGAGAAAGGATATTGAAGAGGAAGAGTCGTGGTTCTCATATCTAAGGGCGAAAGCATCTGTATGAGGGGTGTCTTGAGTGGCCACATGGGAATAGTTGAGAGAAATGAGACCCCGGAGACAAAGTTTTGTGTTTGTGTGAGAAAAGAGATTCCATGGAGAATCATAGCTAGAGCCATAGCGGGGCGAGATATACTTAAGAGAGATGAGTGATGAAGGTCGATGGAGAGAGTACCGTCGGGTTTCGAAGATAAAAGATCATTTCGACATACGGTTACAGAGATGCAGAGGCGATGGAGCGTATAGGTCGGGAGATAGTCCTATATAAGCAAGTGATAGCTTATAGGGCGAATATCGGATTAAAGGGTTCAAATATTTAAGCTGGAGATCACGACATCGATAATATCATAATAAATTGGTTATCAAACATGCATATTCATTTGAATTTGGGCACCCGTGTAATGTTATATAGTTTATCAATATTGGTGATCCATAGATTCTTCAATTACAAACAATGCATGGTTTATATGCAATTTGTCTAAACGGGATTACACTATATTTGCGGTGTGAAACACATTATACATGTTTGAATTAAAAAACCCATAAAACACATTAATTGGAGCGTTAGCGAGGAATGCATACATTGGATTTCAACATAAAGTGGTTTCAAATATTTGAAAATCAAATTGATGGATACAACCTTATGAATCTGAGATCATGCCATTTGTAAACCATATTTATGTATAAATGGTGTTGTGCTTTTGAAAGTTATATGTAAAAAAATGATGTATATAGAATGTAATTCCAATTGAAAATGGATCCCTTGAAAAATAGTAGAATACAAGCGGGATTGAATTGAGTTTAGTGGCGTGCCTTGCAAAATTTGAGCAAGGGGAAAATCGATAAGCGAAACAAAATCTGGGATGGAAATCACTTCCCTATCCCTTTTGAAAGCCTATTCTGGTTTCTAGGTTTGATGGGGTAGGTTTGTAATTTCACCCAAGCGTGGCGTACCGCCTCTCACCCGGTTCATACGGTGGGCGAAAACCAATGTGCCCTCGGCGTCGACTCCCCCGATTCATATTCATACGGTGGGGCCAAAAACAAACTCTGTCGGCAAATATTTGGTGTATGAGATTACCGTCCTATCCCCAACCGACTAATGTTCTGTGATGTAGTAGAAATTTGAAGCAGGGGCTAAGTTTGTAAATTTCCTCGCATTTGAGACAAGCCCCCAGACTACATGGTTCCCCCTTCCCTCCTCCCTTTTCCCCATTATACTCCTGGGGCCAAAACACCCCTCCACCCCACCCCCTCCCTTCCTGCCCCCACCCCCGTCCTCCTCCACCATGCGGACTATACCCCAACACCCGGTCCATTACAAGAGATCGACCTCTCTCACCCTTGGACGGGATCCTTGCATCCCGTCCCTCGTTCATCCGCCGTCGTCCACCTTGCCGGCGCGCTCCTCGACCGTCTCGTCCACGCCCCGCCCCTCTACCCTCCTGATTGCTTCCACCCGCCGACAGCCTCCACCCGACCTCAAATTCTCACCGAAGTCGGGCCCCGCCCAAAGGGTACTCTTTTATCTGCTCAACTTATTTATCGCAAGAAAATAGATCCCTTGCTTTACTCGATTTCTTGTCTTGGTTCGAATTGCCTTTGTCGGTTTCACCTTGGATCCGCCATGGCCCTCAACACTATACTCCCAATGCTTATGGTTTTCCTTTTATATTCCACACTAGTTAAATCACATGACTAAATTTCAAAATTGGGTGGTCGATTTTTGAGCTCGCTGAGTTGGTGCGATCAAAGGGGCTCGGGTGGTTGTGGGGCCTCGGAGCAAGAAAACTCGGCGGGTGGGGGGTGGGGGTGGGGAGGAACCTGGGTGGGGGCGGTGGTCACGGTGGCCCGTGCGGTGTTCTGTATGGGAAGAATCACATCGAGGAAGAAGAAGGGTTAGGAGGCGTGGGATTTCATCCAACCCTTTGAAATGGTGAGGCAGTGGGAGTTGCATTCTTAATCGCTCTGGTTCATCATGTGTGGGCCTGCAACCAACATTTTATTATCAAACTCTTGCTCTTCTTTACCATGTTCGATAGTGCTTTGGCCTGTCGCGATCGATAGGCTTTCAATTACTAAGCGGCAATACAACACCGTATTTTCAAGCCAGTTCCACTTTCCGATTTATATATCGTGGTTATGGTGTACCCTATTATGTACACTATGATCTGCCTATTCTGTGTGCTCTTGTTATCATGGTTTGGCAATAAACTATCTATCGTATATTATGAACCTATCATCGCCACTATCCTTATACGGAGCCTATTTTTTGTTTACTTGTGCGGATTATATAAATGCACGCACAATATTACCAACACATGAGCTCTCTCATGAAATCGGTGATAGCACATAAGTGTTTCTGAGGCACCCTATATTAGAATATCATCTGCATTACAAAGATAATCTCACAACTATTTATGTTTTCATGGTTCTCGGATATTATCATAATTCGGTGAATATCGGAATCCGCATCGAAGAATATTGTGGAACAACTGCAATGACTTACAAAATTGGCACCAAGGCATTGAGTGCCATTTTGGAAGCAATGAAACTCGTCGCTTCCCCTGTTGATTCTTGTTAGAATATCATTCTAATGACTATTCTAACCTCGAGGTCAAAGCGGATGGCCTGTCCTGTTCACCCATCAAGGTGCTGTTCTAATTTGGCAAGGTTTTATTGATTGGCGTATCTTGCATATGTTGTCTTGCATTTCTTCTACTTTGTTGCACCACCATCTGCTTAGTTTACTCATCATATAACTCGAGATGCTATGCCATCCATTATCAATACATATTCCATCTTCGTCATACCATGTTTTTCCACTCAAATGATGTTCTTGTGCATCGGACATCAAAAAGGAAGAGGGTGATTGCGAACCGAAGGAGCACCAGCAAAGTCCTTGAAAGCGTGGTGGTCTGGAGAAATCGAACACGCCCCTTATATTGGTTGTACAACGGTGACACAAAACATAGGACCGACTCAGCAATGTACCCATACTTCTGGCCACACCACTAGCCCCACCACAGGGACCTGCACTCCGACAAAGGTATACGATTTCATTTGCCATAGCACCAGCGATACCACGAAAAATCCCTCCGCAAAAATCGCAAGTCCACCGGCAAGACCTATCCAAGCTTTCCGATCTAGGTGTCATACCTAGTGCATCGGGACCGATGAAGATCTTGTGACAATCTTGGTGCAATTGCCTTGGCAAAGGAATCCAGATTTCACAAGAGGACCAAGCATATCAAGAGCGCTTCAATTCCATTGGGACCAAGTCCAAGTGGGAGACATGAGATTTGCAAAATACATACGGATCTGAATGTTGCGGACCGTTGACTAAGCCTCTTCCACGAGCAAAACATGATCAGCACCAAGACTCCATGGGTGTGGTGATCATTACTTTGTAATCTAGATTATTGACTCTAGTGCAAGTGGGAGGTATTTGAAGGAAATATGCCCTAGAGGCAATAATAAAGTTATTATTTATTTCCTTATACCATGATAAATGTTTATTCATGCTAGAATTGTATTAACAGGAAACATAATACATGTGTGAATATATAGACAAACAGTATGTCACTAGTATGCCTCTACTTGACTAGCTTGTTAATCAAAGATGGTTATGTTTCTAACCATGAACAAGGAGTTGTTATTTGATTAACAAGGTCACATCATTAGTTGAATGATCTGATTGACATGACCCATTCCGTTAGCTTAACACTTGATGCGTTTAGTATGTTAATGCTTTCTTCTTGACCCATACATGTTCCTATAACTATGAGATTATGCAACTCCGTTTGCAGGAGGAACACTTTAGGTACTACCAAAGCGTCTACCGCAATGGCGGGGTGATTATAAAGAAGTACTACGGTGTCTCCAAAGGTACTTGTTGGGTTGGGCGTATTTGAGATTAGGTTTTGTCCTCCGATTGTCGGAGAGGTATCTCTAGGCCTTCTAGATAATACACATCACTTAAGCCTTGCAAGCATTACAACTAATGAGTTAGTTGTGAGATAATGTATTACGGAGCAGTAAAGAGACTTACGATGCTTGAGATTGAACTAGGTATTGGATACCGCGATCGAATCTCGGGTAAGTACTTTATACCAGATGACAAAGGGAACAACGTAATAATAGTTATGCGGTTTGACCGATAAAAGATCTTCCGTAGAATATGTAGGAACCAATATGGGCATCCAGGTTCCGCTATTGGTTATTGACCGAGAATGGTTCTAGGTCATGTCTACATAGTTCTCGAACCCGTAAAGGTCCTTGCAATAACGTTTGATGGCGAGTTCATTATGAGTTTATAAGTATTGATGCACGAAGGTTGTTGGAGTCCGGATGTGATCACGGACATGGCGAGGAGTCTCGAAATGAGTCGAGACATAAAAGATTGATATATTGGAAGCCTACATTTGGACATCGGAAGTGTTCCGAGTGAAATCGAATTTCTGCAGATCTGCAGGGAGGTTACGGAACCCCAAGGAACTTCATGGGCCCATAGTGGGCCTTGGAGGAAAGAGAAAGGGTAGCCCTAGGTGGCGCCCCCCCTTCCCCCTAGTCCTGTTGGGACTAGGAAAGGTGGGCGCCCCCTCTCTCTTTCCCCTCGGGAATCTAATCCAACTAGGTTGGAGGGAATCCCTACTCTGGGAGGAGTGGGACTCCTTAGTCACGCCTCCCCTTGGGCAGCCACCTCCCCTTGGCTCCTTTATGCTCTGAGGCGAGGGGCACCCCATGTAACACCACACAAGTTGATCTATGGATCTTTCCTTAGCAGTGTCTGGTGCCCCTTCCACCATATTCCACTTCAGTCATATCGTCATGTGAGCTTAGAGCGAAGCCTACTTGGCACGGAGAAGTCGCCATCGTCGCGGAGCTTAAGCGAAGCCCTGCGTCGAGTGGAGCATCAACATCGTCCTGCCTTGCGTCGTCTTGTGGAACTCATCCCGACACTTTCTTTGGATCGAGTCCAAGGGATGCGTCATCGAGCTGAGCGTGTGAGAACTTCGGGAGGTGCCGTACGTTCGGTGCTTGGATCGGTCGGATCGTGAAGGCGTCGACGACTACATCAGCAGCGTTGTTATACTTGCTTCGCTTTCGGTCTCACAGTGCGTGGGCACTCCCTCTCCCCTCGTTGCTATGCCATCACCATGGTCTTGCGTGATCGTGAGAAAATTTTGAGTATTACGTTCCCCAGCGGTAGACCAACCCATGGAGACGAAGAACTCCAAGGAAACAAGCCTGGCCAAGAAGTTGAGGGCGTTGGGCGGGCGAACTCCTCAAGAAAGTTGGAAGAATAGCAAGGGCCCCTGCATGCCTACCCAGGGAGCTCTGATTTGCCACCTATGTGAGGCTCAAGACCGAGTTTGAGGAGATGATGCATGGTTGAAGCGAGTATTCCCACAGGAAGGTGATGGCCCCCATCAGGGCGAGAGAGATGGCCCAGGAGGATGAGATCCCGTAAGCTGCACAAGGTAAAAAATAATGGCTTATTACCATAGTTGTGGTTTTTATTATTTGCAATGTGCTTGCTTTTTGATTATTTACAATGTGCTTGCTAATATGTTAGTGTTGTGCAGGTCTGCGTTGGTTGTCCTTGATGATTCGATGTCATTGGCCCGTCCTGTTGGCATCGCCCGGAGATCGATTCAGCTGCCGCTGTCCATCCTGTGGACGCCGCCCGAAGATCGATTCCGATGTAGCGGTCGATCTACATGGACCATCGCCCAATCGATTCCCATGCATTTGTCCGTCTTTGTGGTCATTGCCCAAAGATCGATGACAAGAAATAGTTGGTCGCGCTAATCCTTGAGGTAGTTGCATTGCCTGTGTTTAATTACGAGCGATGCGTGTTATCAAACCATCTTAGGGCTAGTACCACTGTCTTGTGTGGGGCGGATCTTGCTACTTTTGTTTGATAGTGAATCATGCGATGAATCATGCGAACCCTCTCCGAGTTATGGAAGCAGATGTATCCTCACCAGCTTTTGATGTAATATATGGCATGCTTAGATGTAAGTTTGAACTGTTTATCATATCGGCGAGGGCTTGTTTGATGATTCTTGGTGTTAGTAGGCTAGCTCTTTGTGCGAGCTATAGTACTTGCAAAACACTCACGAAGAAAGCGTTAGGGCTGATGAGCTCGTGAGTGCGCTTATACTTATCCCTCGTCGATCGACCAATAGCCTAGCTCCTAAAATTGTAAACTTAGCATCGATCGGACAATGAGTCGACATACATTGAGGCCTCATTTGGTTCATAGGGTTAGGAAAATCGTAGCAAAAATCTGAAGAAGCGTGCAACACAAAATCATAGCGGTCTGAGGCGTACTCCCTCCGTTCCAAAATAGATGACCTAAGCGGGCTAGTTTGGCCTAGTGGGTTTCGATGATATGGCGTGGTACAGTGCCGTCCAGGTCTTGGCGTGTGGTAGCGATATTGCTGGTGCAGTAAAATTTCTTGAAGAAGCGGAATTCAACGAAGTCATGATGGTTCCTTCGTCCGAACAACTTCACGGTGGGGAAAGGTTAGAGCCTGCGATATGTTGGGGTAGACACAAGGATAATTTTGTGCATGGCAGGTGGACCGGGATGGTCGGCGTCCCACATGTCGGCGAGATGAAAGTATTCTTTCCGATATAGAGGGACGAACAGCAGTATTCATTGTTTATTTTGATGAAGCTATTGTCTCCACATTACTCCTTGACTTTGTCAATGCCTCTCTCTCCTCCACATAGCGGGGACTACTTGCTATGCATGCAGCCCAGGCAGTGGCGTCTTGAGGGCGGGCGGTGAGGCGGAGCTCCGAAGCGGTCGGACTCGGCGCATGGCCCACCTCACATTATCACCATATATTTCTTGGAGTCCGTGCGGCAGTTGAGCAATCTCTCTCTCCTCCCGTTTCTCTCTTCTCGGCCGGCCTTTCGCCGGCGATTAGATTCGGCTATCGTGGTTTATTCAATTCACGGTCCCACATGTCGGTTGATTGCAAGACAACGCGTGTCCCCTCACGGTGGCGGCGTGAAGGCGGACTGTCGGGATTGCTTTGACATACGACTCATAAGTGTGCACCTTTTCCTTTAGAACTTTGCGGCGTAACATTTCTTGTGATCGATCGATAGAAATCGAGAACAAAATAGCGAGGCGGTGCTTTCCTGCTCGTTAGCGGGCTAGTTAGGTGATATGGCGTGCTACTGTGCCATCCACTTGCTCCATTTTATGTAAGCAAGAGTTTACACTTTCGTGCAGCGGGAGAGAGTGAAACACAGCGGATCTGATTTTGATCGAGGATAACTGTTCCCTGCCAAATAATGGAGGATTGTTAGCGATTATAGCATGATAGTTAGGGCATCTCAATGGCGGCCCACAAATTACACACATCATGTCAGGGACATTGGATGCCATCCGATGCTGCCCACATACCTTTCAACAACTATATGAACTAACAGGACGAAATTACGTGCAAACAAAGCAAATTTCAAATTAACAGGATGAAATTCATTTACATTTGAAAACTTTTCCTACAAAGCTGGCCGAAATTCATTACATATTTCATGGTGGAGCAAGGAACCTCGTGGTGGGCGTCTGCACTCATAATATTTAATATTATTCAGCGATATAAAATTAACAATCATCTCCACGATGGATTTGGAAGAGTCACGAAACACAGGAGCCCAGTGTAGTTACATCATACTAGTACATGGCTAACCCGCTATCACCATATTTCTTGGCTTCCGTGCGACACCTATCTCTAGTAATCCGCATCATGTAACTTCTCCCTCCTCGTCTCTATCAAAGTCTGCACGGCGGGCTGGCGTTACGCCGGCTATTGAGGTCGAGTTAACTATCACATATTAGCGACATGCCAAGAGCATTCTAAAAAATTCCTTTCACATTCCGTTTCAAAAAGAAAAAAATCCTTTCACGTCTGAATTTGCACATATGCTTTGAGCAACTTGCATGTCCTATCTGCTCTGTTTGATACTCTAACTTAGCTAGAGGTTAGACTAACTCATTGACTAACCTGAACTAAGCTTTGTAGCCAAAGAGGTGTTTGGGTGACAGGGTTAGATTGACAATAGAGAAAAGTGATTTTTCAGTGGTCCCAATGAGAACTATCTCAGATTAGCACCTCTTGGGTGGGATAGTTTTTTGGTGGGTCGGTGCAACTTGCTCCAATTTAAACCCTCATGCTTGGATACTTTAGGGCTATTTGAGCCCTAACTAGCTCAAACTAACTCTAACCCATGGATCCAAAGCAGGGCCTATGGCGATCTCGTGCGAACGATCGGCGTGCCGAGGAAGCGGTGCTCTCTCTGACATGTCGTGCCACTTCAAAGCCGGCGCCAGTGAGAGGTCGCCTCACTCCCGGCCGGGCGTGTCATCGGTGGCGGCGCTCGAGCTAACGTGGCCGTTTCACAGCAGGAGCCTTGTTAGGGGATGTATAGGTTTTGAACCGTTTTGGTGTAGTAGTAATGGTAGTTTGCAAAACTACTCAATTATTACTCGGTTTCCTAAGAAATTGTGGTAAAAACATTACTACATCCGCTTCCCTTCTCCTTCCGCTTTCGTGATTTACGTGGCCATGTTTAGCGTGGTTGTGTCAAAAAATGTCACTTCCTGCTCGTGATTTGCGTTATATAATTACAAGCAAGATTCTCGTGCATTACTGCGAACATCAATATGCATTTTTACAAAACACTGTTGTGATTGACCCATGCAGGAGTAATCCCATGTGTAAAACAAATGATATCTCGAAAATTTTATCGGAAAACTGGTATCTCGAGAATGTCATCGAAAAAATGAAAGATGAGAGATAAGGCGGGAGGAGGTGGGCGTGGTGGTGGCCGGTGGTCGGAATGAGGCGGAGGCATGGGGATGGGCCAGGCGCCGCGAGCTGCAGGCGACCACCATGCATGCTAGATGTTCGAGACTTATTCCTTTTTAATTCTTTGAGAAATGAGGTTGTGGGAGATAATGATGTGGAGAGAGGTGCGGGTATCTTTTGTAAAATTATCATAGTTTGCTTCCTATCAAGTGAGATATAGATCATATGATGCAGTATTACAAGATGGCAGGCACACCATCATGTAACTCGTTTTTTATAAGGGTATCACAGATGATAAGTTTGCTGACTACTAAAGTAAAGTGGAATCTGTCCATGTTATGCAAGTAAATAAAGGTGATTGTTTATCATACTGGTAAGGTTGGATGAAGGGTGGTAGGAACAAATGCTCCGCCTAGAGCATGTGTGTGTGAGATGGAGTCTTAGTGTGTGTGTGTGTGTGTGTGAGAGAGAGAGAGAGAGAGAGAGAGAGAGAGAGAGAGAGATGGAGTCTTAGTTTGTGTGTGTGTGTGAGAGAGAGAGAGAGAGAGAGTGATGGAGTCTAAGTGTGTGGGGGTGTGTGTGTGTGTGTGTTTGTGTGTGTGTGAGAGAGAGAGATGGAGTCTTAGTGTGTGTGGGGGGGGGTGCGTGCGTGCGTGTGTGTGTGTGTGTCAGGGTTCTCTGTGGCGGATGTAATTTAAGTGTGCATGGCTTCATCATAGAGAGGTGATGTGTATGGCAGAGGCCACCAGCGATGGGGTCTGAGAGAGAAAATGCCCGTAGGAGGAGGAAGAGAAGGTGCGTCTTGGCGTGAGAGGAGTCGACATCGAGAAAGCGTGTTTGTTCGAGGGACATCCACGGAAGACTACTATATATCGATGGTGCATGTAAGTGCGGAATTAAACAAAGGATGGTCTTATTGGTTTCGGGATATAGGGGAAGAGTGAGAGGCGTCTGCGCGGGAGGTAGCTAGAAGGAGATTGTTAAGTGTAGAGTGTGTGTTTTGCCCATCCGGTGGAAGTTATGTGCACAAAGGGAGAGCGATTGATGTGGCGTTAGGATTGAGGGTAATTAACTACGTATGGAGACATAGAGACCTTGAGCGTGCATGTGAGAGGTATACATGTATCACGTGGGATGTGTGTGTGTTCTGTGCGCATCGAGATAAAGAAAGAAGACATAAGTCCTAAGATCAGCGACATGGGAACACGGATCGGTATGACAATATGCATGCATGTGAGAATGCGAGGAAGAAGGCCCGACAATTGAGCATGTGTTTTTTCTTTAAGAGATAGTGGCGTGGGCTGGAGCATGCATCTATAGGTGGCGAGGGGGGTGGCGCAGCGATTGTGCAAAAGAGATCAACCTATAAATGCATATGTATGGATAGACACATATAGTGTGGGTGATAGGAAGCAAGACTCCGTGCGAGAAAGAAATGTTGACGGAGAAACTACTGAGATAGATATAGAGATGGAGATGCTAGCTAGAGAGACATCCATTAGTTTGGGTGTCGGAGATGACCGTCGGAATGGTTCAAAGGGTGAAGTTATATATGTGTGTGAGAGGGCACTTGACTGCATGCATGTAGAGAGAAACATATGTGTGTGTGCGTGATAGGAATCAAGAGTGAGGCGAGAAAGAAGGTTGATGGAGAAGCACAGATAAATAGAAAGATAAAGATGCTAGCTAGTGTGCGCTAGAGATAGGAGTCGAGTGGATCATAAGGCTGGGTTATGTGTGTGGGTGTGTGAGAGATAGAGAGAGGGTGCATGTGAGTCACATACAAACAAATATCGAGAGAGAAATGAGATCGAGAGAGGCGGAGTTTTGTGTTTGCAGGAGAAAGATATTTCTAGCGAGTGATAGCTAGAGAGACATATGAGGCATAAAGATATCTCTAGGGAGAGAGGTGTGTTTGAGGCGACATACAAGAGAACAATGGAGAAATATGAGACCACAGGAGGCAGAGTTTGTGTTTGTGTGTGAGAAAGGCATATTGAAGAGGAAGAGTCGTGGGTTCTCATATCTAAGGAAGCGAAAGTCATCTGTATGAGGGGTGTCTGCGAGTGGCACACATGGGAATAGTTGAGAGAAATGAGACCCGGGAGACAAAGTTTTGTGTTTGTGTGAGAGAAAGAGATTCCACATGGAGAATCATAGCTTAGAGACACATAGCAGGGAGGCGAGATATACTTAGAGAGAGATAGAGTGATGAAGGTCGATGGAGAGAGTACCGTCGGGTATTCACGAAGATAAAAGATCATTGTCGACATACTGGTATACGAGAGATGCACGAGAGGCGATGAGCAGCGTATAGGTCGGAGAGATAGTCCTATATAAGCATGAGTGATAGCTATATGAGGCGAATATCTGGATTAAAGGGATTCAAATATTTAAGCTGGAGATCACGACATCGATAATATCATAATAAATTGGTGTATCAAACATGCATATTCATTTGAATTTGGGCACACGTGTAATGTTATATAGTTTATCAATATTGGTGATCCATAGATTCTTCAATTACAAACAATGCATGGTTTATATGCAATTAATGTCTAAGCGGGATTACACTATATATTGCGTGTGTGAAACACATTATACATGTTTGAGAAGTTAAAAAACCACATGAACACACATTAATTGGAGGCAGTTAGCGAGGAATGCATACATTGGATTTCAACATAAAGTGGTTTCAAATATTTGAAAATCAAATTGATGGATACAACCTTATGAATCTGAGATCATGCCATTTGTAAACCATATTTATGTATAAATGGTGTTGTGCTTTTGAAAGTATATATGTAAAAAATGATGTATATAGAATGTAATTCCAATTGAAAATGGATCCCTAGAAAAAATAGTAGAATACAAGCGGGATTGAATTGAGTTGTACAGATGGCGATGCCTTGTGCAAAATTTGAGCGAAGCGGGGAAAATCGCGATAACGCTTGAAACAAAATCACTGAGGATGGAAATCACTCTGCCTATCCTGCATGCAAAAGCCTATCTGCTGGATTTCTATAGGTTTCGATAGGGGTAGGTTTGTAATTTCACCCAAGCGTGGCGTAGCCGCCTCTCACCAGATTCATACACGGTGGGCGTAAAACACGAGTGTGCCCTCGGCGATCGACTCCTCCCGATTCATATTCATACGGTGGGCGCCAAAAACAAACTCTCGTCGGCAAATATTTGGTGTATGAAGATTACCGTCCTATCCCCAACCGACTAATGTTCTTTGTGATGTAGTAGAAATTTGAAGCAGGGGCTAAGTTTGTAAATTTCCTCGCATTTGAGACAAGCGCACTAGACTACATGGTTCCCCCTTCCTCTCTACCTCCCTTTTCCCCATTAGTACTCCGTGGTAGCAAAACACCCTCTCCACCCCACCCTCCTCCCTCCGTGCCGTCCGCCACCCCATCCACGCCGTCCTCCTCCACCATGCGAGCTGATACCCCGACACCGCCGTCCATTACAAGAGATCGAGCCTCTCATCCACGCCTTGGACGGGATCCTTGCATCCCGTCCTCTCGTTCATCCCGCTTACGTCGTCCACCTTGCAGGCGCGCGCTCCTCTGACCGTCTCGTCCACGCGCGCCGCCACCGTCTACCCTCCTAGATCTGCTTCCACGCCGCCTTGACAGCCATCGCTACCCTTGCACCGTCAAATTCTCACCGGGAAGTCTGTGGCCCGCGCACCAGGCGGTACTCTTTAAATATCTGCTCAACTTATTTATCGCAGCAAGAAAATAGATCGCCCTTGCTTTACTCGATTTCTTGTCTTGGTTGCAAGATTGCCTTTGTCCGGTTTACACCTTGGATCCGCCATGTACGCTCAACACTATACTCCCAATGCTTATGGTTTTCCCTTTTATATTCCACACTAGTTAAATCGATGACTAAATTTCAAAATTAGGTGAGATCGATTTTTGAGCTACTTGCGGAGTTTGCGGTGCGATCAAGGGGCTCGGGTGGTTGTGGGGCCTCGTGAGCGAAAGAAAACTTCGTTGGTGGGGGTGGGGTGGCGGACGGGAACCTGAGCGGTGGGGGCGGTGGTCCGACCCAGTGGCCCGTGCGGTGATTCTGTATGGGAAGAATCACATCGAGGAAGAAGAAGGGTTAGGAGGCGTGGGATCTTCATCCAACCGCTTTGAAATGGTGAGAGGCAGTGGGAGTTGCATTCTTAATGCGCTCTGGTTCATCATGTGTGAGCTTCTTGCAACCAACATTTTATTATCAAAATCTGCTTGCTCTTCTTTACCATGTTCGATAGTGCTTTGGCTTTGTCTGCTGATCGATAGGCTTTCAATTACTAGCGGCAATACAACACCGTATTTTCAAGCCAGTTCCACTTTCCGATTTATATATCGTGGTTATGGTGTACCTACATTATGTACACTATGATCTGCCTATTTTTATGTGCTCTTGTTATCATGGTTTGGCAATAAACTATCTATCAGGTATATTATGAACCTATCATCGCAGCTATCCTTATACGGAGCCTATTTTTTGTTTACTTGTGCGGATTATATAAATGCACGCACAATATTACAGACACATGAGCTCTCTCATGAAATCGGTGATAGCACATAAGTGTTTTGAGGCACCCCTATATTAGAATATCATCTGCATTACAAAGATAATCTCACAACTATTTATGTTTTCATGGTTCTCGGATATTATCACAATTACGGTGAATATCAGAATCCAGCATCGAAGAATATTGTGGAACACTTTGCAATGACTTACAAAATTGGCACAAGGCATTGAGTGCCATTTTGGAAGCCAATGAAACTTCATCGCTCCCCTGTTGATTCTTGTTCAGAATATCATCCTAATGACTATTCTAACCTCGAGAGTCAAAAGCGGATGGCTGTCTGTTCACCCATCAAGGTGCTGTTCTAATTTGGCAAAGTTTTATTGATTCTTGCGTATCTTGCATATGTTGTCTTGCATTTCTTCTACTTTGTTGCACCACCATACTTAGTTTACTCATCATATAACTCGAGATGCTATGCCCATCCATTATCAATACATATTCCATCTGTCGTCATACCATGTTTTTCACTCAAATGAGTGTTCTTGTGCATCGGACATCAAAAAGGAAGAGGTGATTGCGAACTTGAAGGAGCACCAAGCAAAGTCCTTGAAAAAGCGTGGTGGTCTTGCGAGAAATCGAATGACGCCCACTTATATTGGTTGTACAACCGGTGACACAAAACATAGGACCGACTCTAATAGTGTACCCATACTTCTTGGCCACACCACTAGCCCCACCACACGGACCTGCCTCCGACAAAAGGTATACGATTTCATTGCCGCCACTAGACCCATTACCACGAGAAAAATCCCACTCCGGCAAAAGTACAGCAAGTCCACCGACGAAGACCTATCCCAACTGCGAGATGGCCAATTCCTGCAGATTGGAACCCCATTCCATTTATTCCCAGTTTAAAGACAATGCTTTCAATGTTGTTAGGGACTCGTGCATATATTCCCATCATGGGAAGATTATAGTGAAGACAAACACCATTTTACATCTTCTGTCCAACTTACATTGTAAGTGCTATTATTCATGGTTATTATTTTCCTGTTTTCTGCATGATCGAACACATCAATGATTTACATTACATTGTTGTAACTAGGTGAGGTCAATCTGGATAGTCATGATGAGCAAAGCTTGCTTGTGCTTTTCAAGGAAGCATTCTTGATATGTCGGTGTTACGGGAAATCACACTTTGATGGAAGTCTATAAGCGAATTTCGGTGAAGTCTCTGTGCTAAATTTAGAAGACATTGAATGGAAAAACCTTGTTATGCTTGGTCTCGTTCCGGGATGAGAGTATCTATGAAATCACATGACAATTTGAACTTCTACTTTTCCGCATGTTGCCTTCGGATCTTTTTGCGGAAATCTTTCTGAAGAAGAATTCGGTTTGAAAAAACGACGAGGATATCATAAATATGCTGCCCGCTGCTTTGCTCTTGTTAGTACATGTATGTCTGTATCCTTTGTACTTGCATACATACGGTTCATTATGTGATGACAGTATGCATGATAGCTTACTTATCAATTGTTAGCTCAAATTATCTGATCTGTATGAATGGTTACATTAGTGTAGAATATATCCAATGCCAATGAATTTTTAGCTGCATTGTTCTTGTAAGTACATGTTGTCCTTTATCGATGTACTTATATTGAGTAATTAGTTGTTCATGTACCATCACTCTGCAGCTTATTTTCCTTTGCCTCCATTTTCTACACATCAGATCTATATTTACTCTTACCATAAGGTTGGTATTGAAGAAGTTTAGCTGTGCATTGCTCTTGGCTATGCCTTTTGCTATGTCGCTGCACATACATTTATAGCTACTTGGTTATGTAGCATCACTCTTCATCTTATCTTAAATATTCTCCATTTTTCGTATATTATCACATCTATATTTACTCTTAACAAAATGTAGAATAAAGGCAATGCTTATGAAGAACATTCTGTGCTAAACTTCTTGAATTGCCCCCCCATCGGCATGGACAAGGGCTTTATAGAGCCTGTCTTCACCGATAATGTAAGTTTGTCCTTCTCAAGCCTTCAAACTTTGTTGTGTATATTTAGTTAGGCATGACTACATGCACTGTTTATTTTTGGTGTTTGCATCAAATTGCATGTTTAAAGTTTATTATGTAGTTCATAAACAAAAGTTTGTCCTTCTCAATTTAAGTTTTAGTTGTACACAACAAGTTCCTTCTTCATACCATGTAAATTAAACTATCTGAGCAAGTGATCTTCTTTTGCCTTTGCATGTATATACATTCTTCATCCGGTAATCTAGTGGTGTGGTGAACCTACCCACTACAACACAATGTCATATTCTGCAATGTCTTAACTATGAACAATGTCATATCATTCTACTATTATTTAAACCGCCTCTTTATTTGCCAATCTGAAATGGGTTAAATTGACGCACTAACCATTGATACTTATGAGTTCTTGATCGTAATCCGATTGGTTGTTGAAAGCTGCCAACTCCTTCACAATGTCAATTCCTGCCATGTCTTGACTTGAACAATACCATATTGTGTTAATGCAATTTTAAACTGTGTCACTTTATTAAATCGATGAGAAATGTGATGAATTGTCAAACCTTGATACTTTTATGTGCAAAACCTGTCATCTATGCGCTTGTTTATCTTTCGAGTGAGGAAGATATAAGTGTTGAACAAGCGCGATCTCATCATCTTGCTCATTTGCTTGTTGCTGCAGCTCCCAATGAGACTAACCTTTCTTGAACTCTATTGAAGTCTTTGTCGGTTTTGTATATTATTTTGTCGTGTTTATTTGCCTTTGGTGGCGATCTTTGATGCCAGATGTATGTAATCTTGTCTGCTTGTGCTTTATTATCATAGTGGCGAACTTTGATGCCAGATGGATGTAATATACACGTAATTTCTTTATTGTATAGTCTAGGTTTTTTATTATTCACGATGCTGCAGTTATTTTACTATATATATATATATATATATATATATATATATATATATATATATATATATATATATATATATATATATATATATATATATCGCTTCGATAAACATTGTATGAAATTACGGTACATAATCGGGCCGTCATGCAATCACGATGTATAGTCGCATCATAGGGCCCGTCAGCTGGCCCACTAGTAGATTGGCAGACCGCTAATAGGCGAGTAACCCCGACCCTCTTTTACAAGAAAACTCAATGGGCTTTAGGAGAAGGTGAGAAGTAAGTTTGGGCACGAAGCGTCCGAATAGCTCACGGGCGGCGGCCAGAAATGGACCCGGCCCATGATTGTGCGAATTAATTCACGGACTTTTAACAGGCCAAAGTTGTCTCGGTCCTTGTTTGGCCCAATCAGATAATTGCTTGAAGCAGGCGGATGCAAACCGGGCGTGAGTTAGGCCCAACTATATGACGGGCTTTAACGGGCGAAATTAATATAGGGCGAAATGTTAAATGGGCCCTTAACAGGCGAAACTAATATCGGGCGAATTACTAAATGGGCCTTTAGCAAGTGGGCCCAAAAGCATAGCGTCCGATCAGCGGGCGAATCGATATGGGCCATAATTGAGCCCAAAGCCTCTTAAAGGGCGGACTGATCTGGGCCATGATTTGGCAGAAGTGGGAGGCATTGTGAGCGAGGATCTTATATGGGCCATTACTAGGCCGGGCGTGGCAAGCCATTAATGGACCGGATCAATTATGGAATTGACATTTGGCCCAAAACATGGCAGCCGAGTTAATGGGCGACCTACTAGGGTCCTCAAAATCTTGTGGGCCTACGGTGGGCGGCCCATTAATGTGGCGAAATCTAAATGGGCCTTTATTTGGGCGGCCCATTATGATCCATAAAATTTTGTGGGCCTTTACTAGGCAACGCCCCATTATGGCACACAAAAAATCTTGTGAGGCCTTTACTGAGCGGCCTATTATGGCCTTGAAATCTTGTGGGCCTTTAGCTAGGCCAGCCCATTATAGTCATAAAATCTCGTGGGCCTTTAAGTTGGAAGGCCGACCATGGTAGCCAAATCTTACGGGCCTTTAGTTGGGCGGCCCATTTAAACTTGATTGGCGTGCCACGTCGGCGTATCATAGGCGCATACGTCCAATGAGTGGATGACATCATGTCCCAGCGATGAGCCGACCGTGTTTCCTCCGACCAATGATGATTTTACCGTGGAAAATCCCCATTGGTCGAGGCTGATAACGGGTTATCGGATCAAAACCCGACCCGATAGTAACGGCGTTCGTTCACGGTGGATGCCATGTGTCGGTCACCCTTGTGAAAGCATTTACTGTGCGCGATTTATCGTCATGGAAGTGGACACTTCCGTGATGATAATTTTGGTAATGTCATGGAACACTTCTCTGACGACCAGGTATGACTATCTTGATTACATCATAAATTTGTCATGGATGTACATGCATGACAAAACGCGACCCTCTTGTGACAAACACGTATCATCACGGAAGTGTATTTTTTGTAGTGAACTTGTTCCAAGTAAGAACAGCACCCAAGCTTAAGAATCCACCACACATCAAATTATCAAAAATGCAAAGCGTGAATCTGTACGAACATGATGAAACTAGCTTAGCGATAATTCCCATGTGTCCTCGGGGCGCTTTTCCTTATATAAGAGTTTATTCTGACTTGTCCTTTGCTACAAAAAGTTGGGCCACCTTGCACTTTATTTACTTTTGTTGCTTGTTGCTCATTACTGAATTATATTATCACAAAACTATCTATCACCACTTGTTTGATACTTGCGACGAGAATACCTTCTTTGAAAAGCTTATCATTTCATACGCTCCTCGTTGGGTTCAACACTCTGCTACTTATCGAAAGGACTACGATAGATCCCCTATACTTGTGGGTCATCGAGGATGTCAGCCCAGTGACCACCGTTGAGGGTATGTCTAGCGTGCATGTGTGGGATCTTGAATCGTTGAGCGAGACCCGTGGGAAAGAGATGATGGCTCGGGAGTTCAGAATCATCATCGATAGATAGGCGGCGACGGTCGAGATTAAAAGCCGCGGTGCGCCCAAGTCTTGCCAAGAGATCGAGGAACTTGTGTCTGGCAGCCATCCTTGGTGGGAAGAAGGTAGATGATCTCCCCAAAGGATTCCGTCCAGGAGGTCGTTGATCACGATCCGTAGGAGATTCTCACAGTTCTTGAGGTCGAGCGCTTACGGCCACACAGCGGGTTGAAGATCTACATCCGTGGCGGTAATTGGTGAACCTCATCTATCTTCATATACCAATCTGAAAGAAAAATGGCATAACATGTAGGACATTGAAATCAATTCCCAAGATCGGGAAGATAAAAGGCACAAACATATATGTAGGTGACTAAGCAGGATTCCGTCCGGAGTCGTAGTTATTCTTGGAGTTCTTTGCGACCTCCGGCCTCCCGGCTTGGGGGAGGCAGCAGCCGGCTGTGAATTCAAGGTCGTGTTGTTGGCCCGCGAGACCTCGGCGGTGTGGAAAACTCTGTGGCCAACTTGAGCGTTGTGCAGGTGCTTCACAGCCCCGGCGCCGCCACTCCTCTCGATGGTAGTGCGCTTGGCGGCATGCGTCATACACTCGAGTCGAGGACGCCGGTGACCATTGTGGACTGGGGTGCGATGGCTGGCGGCTCGGCGTGCAGTGTCTACGGACCAGGTGGGGCGAGGTAGGCTGCGGTCGAAAGGTTGTCTAAGCCCCGGTGAGCTGCTTGGCGGGCGTCTCCCATTCCTACCATCATTTCATAGCTACTACATGCGACGCCTCCTGTCAATACACACACCTGCCGCATACGCCTCTCGGTACACTGCCTCTGTGGCGGACTGCTGCATCGTCCCAGTCCCAACTCCGCTTGCGCTCGCGACGACACTTCGGGGCATGTGGCAAGCACACCATTATATTTTTAGTTTATTTTTATGCACGCTTCTTTGCTTCACTGAACCGTTGTGCGTTGAAGAGATGCACAAATCTTACGTTGAATATCTACATACACGCTTCCCGGTGGACCTGCGCACCCAGACGAGTTTTGAATTTACTAGAATTTAAAAACCGGGCATCTCAATGTTTTTGTCGGCAATCATACGGTGCCCTCTTTGTTTGAAATTCATTCCCATTTCTTGCATGGGACCTAAAGCATGCACCCAAGGACACGGCTTTGATTTTTCAACAATTTATATGCATTGGAGCATGCGCATGTAGTTCAAATTTGAATTATGCACATAAATGCATTGAAAACTCAGTTAATGCATAAAAATGTCCAAGCGACCCGAAAAATCACAAGAATTCACACAACACTCCTGTTGTTCTATGTTGTACGAGAAAAATTTTGAAAAGCAGCCAAGAGGCAATGTATATCGTTTAGTTTCGAAAGGTGGGACATTCCCTACAAGAAAACCATAATGCTTGTTGTGAGAAGCTCGGTTTGTGAGGAAGCATATACCCAAACACTGCCCCAAATGGGACAAAAATTTGTACCACGGCATGCGGGTGCCCTTCCATGATAGCATGCCAAGTTTCATGAATTTCAGACGAGTTATGGATTTAGTTGAATTTAAAAACCAGGCATCTCAATGTTTTCGGCAATCAGCGGTGCCCTCGTGTTTGAAATTCATTCCCATTCTTGCATGGGACCTAAGCATGCAAGGTCACAACTTTGATTTTTCAACCAATTTATATACCTTTGGAGCATCGCATGTAGTTGAATTTGAATTATGCATAAATGCATTGAAAACTTAGTCAATGCATAAAATGTCAAGCGAAATCACAAAATTCACACAACTCTTGTTGTTCTATGTTGTACGAGAAAAAAATTTGAAAGCAATAAGAGGCAATGGATATCGTTTAGGTCCCCAAAGGTGGGGCGTTCCCTACGAAAACCATCATGCTTGTTGTGAGAAGCTCCGGTTGTGAAGCATATACCCAAACCTGCCCCAAATGGGACAAAATTTGTACCACGACTTGTTGATGCGCTCCATGATAGCATGCCAAGTTTCATGAATTTGGACGAGTATTGGATTTACTAGAATTTAAAAACCAGGCATCTCAATGTTTTCTTGGCAATCAGCGGTGCCACAGTGTTTGAAATTCATTACCATTTCTTGCATGGGACCTAAGCATGCACCCAAGGACACATATTTGATTTTTAGACCAATTTATATGCCTTTGGAGCATGCACATGTAGTTCAAATTTGAGTTATGCACATAAATGCATTGAAAACTCAGGTGAATGCATAAAAATGTCCAAATGAACCACAAAATCACAAAAATTCACACAACACTCCTGTTGTTCTATGTTATCACGAGAAAAATGTTGAAAGCAATAAGAGGCAATGGATATTGTTTAGTCCCCAAAGGTGGGACGTTCCCTACCGAAAACCATCATGCTTGTTGTGAGAAGCTCGGTTTGTGAGAAGCATATACCCAAACCTGCCTCAAATGGGACAAAAAATTTACCACGGCATGTTGATGTCGCTCCATGATAGCATGCCAAGTTACATGAATTTCAGACGAGTTTTGGCTTTAATAGAATTTAAAACCAGGCATCTCAATGTTTTGCGGCAATCAGCGGTACCACAGTGTTTGAAATTCATTCCCATTTCTTGCATGGGACCTAAGCATGCACCAAGGACCTGATTTGATTTTCAACCAATTTATATGCCTTTGGAGCATGCACATGTAGTTCAAATTTGAATTATGCACATAAATGCGTTGAAAACTCAGTTAATGCATAAAAATGTCAAAGCGAACCTCGAAAAGTCACAAAAACTCACCACACTCCTATTGTTCTATGTTGACACGAGAAAAAACTTGAAAGCAATAAGAGGCAATGGATATCGTTTAGTCCCCAAAGGTGGGGCGTTCCCTACAAAACCATCATGTTTGTTGTGAGAAGCTCCGGTTTGTGAGAAGCATATACCCAAACCTGCCCCAAATGGGACAAAATTTGTACCCGGACATCTGGTGCCCTTCCATGATAGCATGCCAAGTTTCATGAATTTCAGACGAATTATGGATTTAGTTGAATTTAAAAACCAGGCATCTCAATGTTTTTAGGCAATCAATGGTGCCACGGTGTTTGAAATTCATTCCCATTTCTTGCATGGGACCTAAGCATGCACCAAGGACACAACTTTGATTTTCAACCAATTTATATGCCTTTGGAGCATCGCATGTAGTTAAATTTGAATTATGCACATAAATGCATTGAAAACTCGATCAATGCATAAAAATGTCCAAGCGAAATCACAAAAATTCACACAACACTCTTGTTGTTCTATGTTGTACGAGAAAAAAATTTGAAAGCAATAAGAGGCAATGGATATCGTTTAGTCCCCAAAGGTGGGGCGTTCCCTACGAAAACCATCATGCTTGTTGTGAGAAGCTCGGTTTGTGAGAAGCATATACCCAAACCTGCCCCAAATGGGACAAAATTTGTACCACGGCTTGTTGATGTCGCTCCATGATAGCATGCCAAGTTTCATGAATTTGAGACGAGTATTGGATTTACTAGAATTTAAAACCAGGCATCTCAATGTTTTCTGGCAATCAACGGTGCCACAGTGTTTGAAATTCATTACCATTTCTTGCATGGGACCTAAGCATGCACCCAAGGACACATATTTGATTTTTCAACCAATTTATATACCTTTGGAGCATGCACATGTAGTTCAAATTTGAGTATATATGCATAAATGCATTGAAAACTCAGTTAATGCATAAAAATGTCCAAATGAACCACGAAAAATCACAAAAATTCACACAACACTCCTGTTGTTCTATGTTGACCACGAGAAAAAATGTTGAAAGCAATAAGAGGCAATGGATATTGTTTAGTCCCCAAAGGTGGGGCGTTCCTACGAAAACCATCATGCTTGTTGTGAGAAGCTCGGTTTGTGAGAAGCATATACCCAAACCTGCCTCAAATGGGACAAAAATTCACCACGGCATGTTGATGTCGCTCCATGATAGCATGCCAAGTTCCATGAATTTTAGATGAGTTTTGGATTTAATAGAATTTAAAAACCAGGCATCTCAATGTTTTGCCGGCAATCAACGGTACCCTGGTGTTTGAAATTCATTCCCATTTCTTGCATGGGACCTAAGCATGCACCCAAGGACACAGATTTGATTTTTCAACCAATTTATATGCCTTTGGAGCATGCACATGTAGTTCAAATTTGAATTATGCACATAAATGCGTTGAAAACTCAGTTAATGCATAAAAATGTCCAAACAGACGAAAAGTCACAAAAACTCACACAACACTCCTATTGTTCTATGTTGACACGAGAAAAAACTTGAAAGCAATAAGAGGCAATGGATATCGTTTAGTCCCCAAAGGTGGGGCGTTCCTACGAAAACCATCATGTTTGTTGTGAGAAGCTCCGGTTTGTGAGAAGCATATACCCAAACCTGCCTCAAATGGGACAAAATTTGTACCACGACATGTTGATGCCGCTCCATGATAGCATGGAAAGTTTCATGAATTTCAAGCGAGTATTGGATTTACTAGAATTTAAAAGCCGGGCATCTCAATGTTTTGCGGCAATCAACGGTGGCATGGTGTTTGAAATTCATTCCCATTTCTTGCATGGGACCTAAGCATGCACCCAAGGACAAAGATTTGATTTTTCAAGAATTTATATGCCTTTGGAGCATGTGCATGTAGTTCAAATTTGAATTATGCACATAAATGCATTGAAAACTCACTTAATGCATAAAATGTCCAAGCAGACCTGAATAATTCCAATTCTTTTATGATCCTTTGTAGATAAAAGGTCTAGCAATTCAAACACCGTCCATGGCCATTGTGACCCCATTATTTAATTCAAATCAAGACCAAAAATCAAGTAGATCCCACATAGTTTATTATAACCAACCGTGTGAGATCAGCACACAATATCTTGGACCGTGTACGAATAAGGGACCGTGTCTAATGACACTTTTGGCATGATTTTTTATGAAGCGATTCCAAATTTTGGCTTCCACGAAATATCTACCTCCCGCCCCTCCCCTTACCAAAGCCACATTTCCCCTTTCGCCTTCCTTTCCAAGTTGAAACCTTCACTCCTTGCTTGCGGCCGCCGCCTCCTCGTGGTGACCCTCCTTCACCTGCTCGATCTTGCCTATCGGCGAGGTAATCCACCCGACCCCATCCTCCTCCTCCTTCCACATCCCACATGCATCGTGGCCGGTGTGGCGTGACACCTTCCACCAAATCA